>JAEQML010064947.1:0-21525 GCA_016904865.1 Pissodes strobi | reverse complement strand
GTTATTTACGGTTGACCCTAATGAATTAGTTGGGTATTAATGTCCAGTATGTCCTGCTCTTTGACATGAACTCCTGCTAATTGCAACAAATAATTGATGTTGTTTTAACGACCCCGAGAACAAAGCGAAACATAGTCCCATGCCCATTTCAAATAGCTTTATTACATTTGAAAAATTAGCAGTTTAGCAAAGAACATAGAACTAACATTTTGGTAAGTAAGCTGGAAATTTAATTTCTACAACAAAATTGTTCGATTATAGAGAATAGACACAAAGATTTACGATTTTCAAGAGAACGTAATATAACATTTTGCCGTGTGCCGGTATAATACAAAATTTGGTAAATCACGCAGTAACTAAAGTTTTCCGAGAGCGAGATATAATCGAATATCTAAAAAACTACGGGCCAACGGCAAATTTGTCACTGTTTTGCTTATGCGATTATATTTAATTATTCTCTCGTATCTGAACTACGAAACGTAAAACCATAGTTAAGGTAGATTTTAAGACGAAGTTTTCTCAGAAAATACCGGGTCTTGCTATTTAAGCAAAATATGTATTTTCCCATAAAACCATGATTTTAATCAATTAAATCAGATCAACATTAATCAAAGGGTTAACGAGAAATTAAAAAATTTTTCTACGAAAAATTTGTAATTCCACATAAAACATGGTTTTTACATTCGTAAAAAGATTCAAAATTCTGGAAATTATTTTCTTTTTAGACAAAGTTTTATTTCTTGTTATCACTGACAATAATTCTGTGATGGGAACCTGTTTAGAAACAATCATACGATTGTTATTCACTTTTATTTCTGACAGGATCCAATAGCTAAGCCAAGGCGTGGAGAGGTGTGACTATGTAAAGGCAGAAATTGTCATAGTAGGAGACTTCGACACTGCAATACAAATGACGAGACATTTGCTAGAAGTCACGAACTGACTGGTTAACGAACCTACCAGGAATCCTCAGCGTCAAAAAGATTTCGCTAGCCTCCAGGATCTATTCTTAACAACTAATCCTGACCTCTATACCGTAACTGTCTAACCTCTCCGTTGGATTTATCAGATAACAATCTTATATACGCAACCTGTGAACTAGCTATCAAACCATAGGAACCAAGGAACCACAGGTACGCCGAAAGGTTTGGCAATACAAATCTGCAAAGTGATGTGATCTTCGCGAGTTTTACCTTTCTTTGCCTTGGAAAGATGTCTGCTTTAGGTAACAAAACACCTCTGAATATGCTGATGAGATAACTCGAATTATCCTATCTAGTATGGAAGCTTTTATCCCCTCTTCTATGAAACGTATCTGAAACAGTAAACCATGGTTTGGGAAAAGCTACTTAAGAGCAGTCAATGCTAAAAATGACGCCTACCGCAAATGGCGCCGAGATCCGAAAATTGAGATATTTTAATCAAGACTAGAAACCAGTGTAATCGGACCATTGATGAGAGCAAGGAGGGATATAACGAGCAGATCATGAACGAGCTTCTTAGCTGTGCTACCGGATCAAGATCCTTTTGGTCAGTTGCCAAAACTTCCATTCAGGGCCTCTCAAAGACGTCAATCCCACCACTGACCAATAGCGAAGTCGACCAAAGAAAAAGCGAACATTCTTACTGAACGGTTTGCATTAAATTCTACCTTAGATTCTCAAAGGGAGACTCCCACAACTATCCCGAGGGTGAATTCCTCAATGCTAGGTCTGGTTTTTCGCCAACGTGAAGTGAAACGAATACCCAAAAGTCTATATACTAGCAAGACCACAAGACCGGACGGCGTTACCACAATAATCCTTAAGAGATGTGCTGCTGAACTAACCCTCCACTATGCAAACTTTTCTCCCTATCATACGGAATTGCATGCTGGCTGGAAATGCGCTCGGGTGCAACTAATCCCGAAGAAAGGTATAAAACTATCCCAAATAACTACCGTCCAATTACCTTAGTTCCCATCATGGCCAAAGTCATAAAGAAACTGATCAACGAACAGCTCCTAAATTATCTCGAATCGGCAGGCCTCATAAGCGATCGCCAGTATGACTTCCGCAAGCACAGATCAATCGGAGATATCCTGACTTACGTGACCTACCTCTGGACGAAAGCCATCGAGAGCTACAGCGAATCTCGTGCAGTGCCTGTCGACATATCCAAAGCATTTATGTCGCGGACTCCAATGATCGCTGCAGGCTCATTCCCAACACGATGCACGAGCGAAAAAATCAGATTGCTGCCATCAATGAGGATATGAAAGCCATCGTGGAATCGGGTGAGGAAAACAATGTCCAGTTCAAAACAGGAAGGACTTAAGCAGCTGTCTTCTCAAAAACAGCAAACACCGCAGGCCCTGACTTATCAATGAGAGGATAAACACACTCTGGCTGCATCCATAAGCTGGCTGGACATCAATTTAGAAAACAACATGTCTTGGCGTAATCACGTCACCAAAAGCGTCAAGGCAGCAGCACAAAAGCTAGGAGCACTCTATAGTGCAAAAAACTTGTATACACCTCATCTTCTCTTGCTACTCTATAAGGCCCAGATAAGACCATCTCTGGAATACTCTTCTCATGTGTGAAGCTCGGCACCCAATCACTTTCTCAAGATATTGAACTCCATACAGAGGAGAGCAGTCCGTCTTGTGGATGACCCAGAGTTGGCTGAACAACTTGATATCCTTGAGCATCGAAGAAAAGTGGCGGACCTATCTCTTGACTAACGATACTACTACAGAAGGTATTCGAACGAGCTGACACTTATGATGCCGCCCAGAGTGGTGCCAAATAGACACTAGCTGCTCATCAACATACGATTCAGTTGCGAACACATAGGTCGTCGCGTCGCACACGCACCTCTCGTTAAGTTGAGGTATAGGATTTTCCTTTTGTGTACATGCCGAACATAAAAAAAAATTTATTATAACTTCTATGATAGAGCAGATGTTGATGTAAATGTCTACCTCTTCAGTATTGCCAAACACATCAATAATTTTCTTACATGAGTTAAACAGGTACCTTTTAACTGAATTCTGTCAAGTGTCACAGAAATTGGTTTAAGCAGTTGTAAACAATATTCAGCCATTTCTTCTTTAATATGAATATTTGATATTTTTTGAAAAATCACTATACGTTCTCGACCAACACCGTTTCAATCTTTTGTTGGTAAAACTACACATATTATAGGCTGCCTAAGATTTTATGGAATATTTAATCAATCATTTATAGACATAAAAATTAATTGGCTGGACAAATTTTCAAAATGATTGGCCGGATAATTTTTCAGAATACTTTGATTTCTTTTCTTCAAGTATTTCACTTAAAAGGGTTGATTATAACTGAAATCTAGAAGGTGGATGGTCTTATTATTTCAATCGCTTTAATCGACCTAAAACTACCATTCGGTGCGAAAATTGCTTTATCCATGTGCTTGCACATTTCTTGTTCTTATCTTGTTATGTTCTTGTAACAAACGTGGTTAAATTACCACTGATTCCACTAGCTTGATAACTGACACCCCCTGATTTCCAGTTGACGCCTTTTTTACTTTTTTACTGATTGGGGATTCGTTTCCTCACCTTGGCTCTAGGTTGGCAACTATTGGACTGGTACTCATTTTCCGAGATGTTTTTGCTATTACTTGACTGATTTTTACACATGATTTTTAAAAAGGTTTCCTTGTTATATTTTTTGCATGGTGGCTCTCAAGTTTGCCGATATTTTTTTTTTTACAAAATATTTCCAAATACTTACGTTTTTCTCGACTAGTTTTAAAATAAATTAATGATTTTGTCAATCCTGCTTGGCTGTATTATATACCCCCAACTAAGAAATTATCAAACTACTTAAATCGAAAATCAGCAAATTAGTGAAAATCAAATGATATATTTGGTGTGAAAAAACTTTATGTTCATGGCTGCCACTTTCAAACCAACACATTTATTTTAAAGCTACATGATATTTTAATAAAGTTGTCGTAAAATAGTTTTATACATTATTAAAAGAAAATAAACGTGTTAGATATATTTCCGGGTATTTCGTTTACGTCTCATAAAATTCTTTGCATATTCTGCATTTTTCCGTAGATAGAATGCTGCAGTTATTGCAAGCTGCATTAAACGGTTCGTAGTAGAGAGGCAAATGTTTCAGAAATATGTAGTAATAATAATATTGGATATATTTAGACCAATAGATGTTGCGAAAACGTTGTCGAAAAACAAGATAATATGCCAACAGGGGCCTACATGATATCATTTCAGGTAATGATCCAAACGCTCAACTTAGAAGAAATCTATTGGCGTCTTCTCTATTTTGCTGCAGTATCCCTTACTCAAGGTAAAGTTATTTTGATAATGTGGTTTTAGATGTAAATTCTTAATGCCACTAGCAGCAGCATTTTTATAGCATTTAAGGCGAAATAATGTAATCCTATTCCAGTTTGCTCTAAGAAAAACATATGTTCCCAATATAACTAACTGTTGTTCCCAATATAACTAATATCTTGTAGATGAGGAACACAGTAGCTTAAATAATAATTAGCTAAGAGATTAGTTGTGTATTCAAGTAAAATTATCAGAGAATACTTTAAATAATGTGTATATTTATGTAAACAATTGAGGACAGAAAAAGTAAATTGCGAAGAATCTTAGAGCAACATGAAATGCCAAACCATCCTTTTTTGTTTTCTAATGTGTCCTGTTTTAATGCTCTTACATTTTCGTTACTTCTAGACTAAACTGTTCTTTATGGTTCATTTTATGCTTCCTTCTAATAAGCTTCGGGTTTAAGCGAAGGGTTTTTAGCTTCCCACCTTCTCGTAAAAGAACTTAATTTTGTCGCAACGTAGTAAACGCACATTTTAACCCTTCTTCCGTAATGAAACATTTTAAAATTGTTTCTACATAAAAAGTTTGTATGTATAAACGAATTTCCTGTACTAAATTAGTACTTGCAAAGTGAAACTTTTCAGATGAGCCACGAGACGCTGTTTTCAATTTCCATTATAAGGAATTAGTTTTTGAAACTTTATCTTTTGGTGATAACGCTGCGTTAATAGAATGAACATGAAAGTTGACTTAGTACCAAAAAGGCAGATGCCAAAGCTTAGCAACATTTTTTTACATTATTTATTTCATACTGTCCAGCGTAAATTACATTACATCATCAGTTTGAGTCCGAGAAATGACATGACTATTGACTACTTCGGTAATACTTATTTATCAAGTGAAAAACAGAGGTCGTAGACCGAGTTGCAGTAATTCCACGAAAGCTGTAGCAATACGAATATGAAATTTATTTTGTTATATCTATTCAATTAGAGTCATAAAAAAATAAAAATGAAATCGCAAATATTCGGATTTTTCTAAATATCTTCGGAAGTATTCGGAATTTTTTAACTTTTAAGGTGGCATTTTAATCAGCATCAAATTGCGCAACTTTGCCTCTATTTAAGCGACCTCGTATCTCTTCTAGTTTCCGAGATCTCAATGATGAGGCTCGAATTTGGGACACCCTGTACATTCATGTTACAGCTGCTACATGCTATTGCATCTGTTACATGCAAAGATGCATTCGGGAACACTACCGGAGGATTAAATGACAATAACCAAACCTTGACATTAAAAATTATGACTTTGACACTTTCTGTCCAATGAGTAACGTAATAACAGCTATTACATCACTAATGATGTAATTAGTTCATTATACATAACTATTGGTATAATGACTTTTATCACCTTACACATATTATATGGAATAAAACGTTGTACGATACATTATTGTGAAGCTACTATTAAAGCACTTATTTAGAAATATGAGATTCGGCTTCGCCTCATCCGTGAATATCTAAACTCGTACGTCACTTCTTGGATTTGTAACGTTACTATTACATTTATTGTCAATTGTCATATTGTCAAAGATCATCTCCTTTCCGCTCATCGTGTCAATGGCATTACTTTATTTCTTACTTTTATTATGGCGTCATCATTTTTAAATTACATTTATCATTACTTTTATGTTAACTTACTTGTTTTATAAAACAATATTAAGGGTACTTTTTTAATAAGCTACATTTTGCTCCTTATTCTAGCCATAAAAGCTTCTCATTGAATTTATCGTCCCCCTATGGAAGAATAGATATAGAGAACACTTAGATATAAAAATAATATCAGCACTTGTAGCACAGTTTATACCGTACGTATAAACTGTGCTTGTAGTCCCCTGAAAGGGAATTGGGGGCTCTTATGATTCGGGTGTGCACGTTAAATTCGCTCTCGTTGTTTTATCCGCTACGACTTTCTTGTATTCACTACAATTTCCTTTTAATTCTATAAAACATCAAAATTAAGAAAGAAAGCATTCGTATATTGTATCAAGAAAATACCCTCTTCTTGTGAGTCAGGCTGTTTTAATTTAGAGTTTATTGATAATCATGGTATGGGGCTAAATGTATGTATATATGTATTCAGAGATAGACTCGAAGTTCCAGCCAATATATTGATTGATTGAATGATGTAGATATCGAGCTTCCACATTAAGTATTTGTGCGCTTCTAGTCTATTGTTGCAAATATATAATCCATAATCAAAAAATTTGCATCAAGTCAAAAGGGATGCATTGGATATGCTATATAAGTTTGCATCAGATATGACAAGCTAAGGTGTCGAAGAACAGGAACATGCATCTCTATAAAAGTTCTATGTAACTACTGTTTTTATTACAATATTTAATTCAGTTATTAAATAAATTCTATATATGTCATTCTACGAATGAAAAACCTTATAGTAGGAGGGTCCCGACCAACGCAATATTAAATATAGAAAGACAGTATTTCAATTATCACCTTCGTTTCATCGTGGATGTCCTTCTCGTAAATATTTCCATTAATAAAATTTATTATATTTTATTTTATAAATTAAATACTAGCAAAAACAATTAAAGCCTGGAACGGTTTGCGCGAAACATTATGATGTTTGATCGTTGAGGCGTAATTTCGTTTTTGATTATGATTGGTTCCATTTTAATAAAAATAATCAACCATCGCAAATAATTTGTTTATTCGTAAAAGGGTAAATTGTAGAAGCGCTTATACAATATATATTATATTGAGTCGAGATAATTTAAACAAATAATATTGGTGTCTACGTGTTCGGGCATTTGTTGGATTTTCAAAATAATCTAATTTAAATATTGAATAATGCATATTTTCAATTTCATTTAAAATTAGCTATGGAATTGAATATTACAAATATCTGAACCACGATACAATTTATTTCGCTGATATAATGCTTACCATAGATCGATTATATAAATTATAACTGATTCTCAGTGTTCAGCTGCGATTCAGGAAAACATTTAGGAATAGCATCGGTTTTGTTATAGATCATTACAATCTTCATGGAATATTCTCAAAGGTATTTATTTCTTCAAATAAAAAAACTCAAATATGACTACACAAAATCTGGGCCAACATTTTTTGCAATCTTATAAAATTTATATTAGATAACTTAATTCTTATTGTATTACCGAGTAAAAGTCCTATCATCAGATTTCCTCTTTTGTTCAGTTTTGCCATTTGTAAATCATTTTAATCGCAGAATATTTAATTACCGGCTGCTTCACCGGCTGCATCTGCGGTTTCATATCTCATTTATATCATTGTATAATCTGAGTTAAATAGGTCCCTTACTTTTATCTAGGTATTATTTTGTACACTGTGTATAGTAAAACCCTCTCATTAGATTTCTTATTTTGTTCAGTTTTGCCCTTTGTAAGTTACTTTAATCGCAGAATATTTATTTACGGGCTGCTTCTGCGGTATCATATCTCGCTGATTTTTCTTTTATATGTAACCTATTATTTCAATCTGAGTTAAATAGATCTCTCACTTTTAACACAAATCATTATAATATTTATTCTAATTTAGAAGCAAGTGCGGGTTGAAAGTGAACATAACTATAAAAAATTTAATGTGGAAAAATTCAGCTTACATGGAAATTATAAATGGATAAATCTTTTAGACGAAATTGTTTAAAAATATAATAGCACAAAACATTCTCCAACCGGCAAAAAGCCGAATGAAGTTAATCAAGATAATGAAAATGACATTTTAAGGTTATCTCTTTTTCACTCAATAACAATAGATCCAACGGTGCCAATGTGCCAGGTGCGGATAAGTAAGCAGCGAGAAAGGTTATGCACCGAATTAGTCAAATTTCGCATAAAAAGTTAAACTTATAAATCCTACAACATGTTTACATCAGGAGGAAAAAAACATGGAAATTGAAGGAGGATTTTATGGAAAAGAGTTGCAGAAAGTTAAGCATCCCGATGTCTATTTGGTAGAAAAAGTATCAAGAAAAAATTAAATAAGTAAGTATACGGCTTGGATTGGATAAACCACGCAAGAGAGTAATATAATTTAATGAGTATACCTTGTATAATATAAGCTTATATTTTTGGTATTATTCTGTATACCAACAAGACACTTCTGAAACATAATACTTGTTATGATCG
Organism: Pissodes strobi; assembly: GCA_016904865.1. Classification (NCBI taxonomy): domain Eukaryota; kingdom Metazoa; phylum Arthropoda; class Insecta; order Coleoptera; family Curculionidae; genus Pissodes; species Pissodes strobi. The sequence continues at coordinate 13,009 of JAEQML010064947.1, read as the reverse complement.
AAGTGCAAGCGTTGCATTTAAGATGTACAGAATCATAACTCCTGTTTAGTCTTTGTCAGTTTCCTTCCGAGCGAATTTTCTCAAAAGTTGCCTTAACATGGTGTTTTTGAGCGTTTATCTTATTGTATCGCATATCTTCTATTTATGTTATGGTATATAAGTTTCATTTAATGATCTTTTGGGCTTTCGAATCTTCTATTTATGTTATGGTAGCTATATAAGTTTCATTTAATGTTCTTTTGGGCTTTCGAAGCTTGAGTAATTTTTATTGATGATCACTTTCTCGCTATCCAGCGGAACTTAAAGCAGCAGATATTAATTATATATTGTCCCTTTTCGGTGCCTACAGGTACTTATAACAACCGACAACGTAGAATATTGCTCTCTTATTAGCCATTCTTGTTGTGAATGAGGTTGTTGATAAACTGCTCCATACTATTCGCAATATATTTGCACGTTATTTGCTAGGTTGCTCCAGAATAATTTGCGCTCTCAAATGATGTTGACCCAAACCAAAACAAAAAAAGGGAAACATGTGAGTTTCCCCTTCCACAAACTTAAAATTTAAGAATGTTGTTGAAACCGCTAAATCGAATCACTTCCACTTCTGCATAGCGTTATACAACGAAATTATTAACGCCATTATAACATGTACCAAACGGTCTTAGGCCTAATATTTAGAGTGCATAGTTTTGGTTAGTTTGGTCCAGAAGTTCTATTTTTGTGCACCTGAAAGTCTATACAAAGTACAAAAAGGCTTGAGTTTTTATATCCACATTGCACATTTGCTGAGTTCTGGGCCGACTTAATACCTAGGAATAACGTAGGAACCCGGTTACTATTGCCAGTTCTTTTCGATCTGTTTTAGTAGCACTTTAAAACTTAAGAACGTTTGCTAGAAAGCGTTAGTATGGGTCAATTCTTAGCTCCTAACCCAAACTAACCCCCAACCGGGGTGCAACCAAAGCCGCGTCCAAGTGGCTGCGCCCAAGTGCCTTATATCCCATTCCAAACAAAGGAAACTTAATTTTTCACTGATTATGACTTTTAAATCTCCCAAGTTTATAAGTATAATCATAAACTATTCAAAATAAACAAAAAATATATTAAAATAATTAAAATATTTTTGGCTTACAATAGCCCTAATTTTCCCGAATGGTATTTAATATATTTACAAAAGGATTCAAAAAGTATTGTGCTCTAAGACTAAAACAATATTAGAGGGAACACAGCCATTAAAATATGCAGGAAAGTGCTTTTTAAAATTTTATGTGTGCAATTTTCTTTTTTAAGCTCCTCAATTTGTTCGGAGCGCGCTCAAATTTAATGTTTTAGAAAGAAACGCTATTATAATAATTTAATTACACATTTTATGGAAAGGAAAAAGGGAGAATCTATAGCGAGAGCTATTAAAATAATTATAGAGCGAAAGGATATTTATATATTTTAAAATCCTAATATATGGAGATACCGGTGGATACTAGCCTCAAATGAGATACTAGTCGCAGCTATAATCATCTAGCGGCTATAGGGCTATAGAAAATGTCAATAAGATATATGATTTTATTCCTCACGTGTGTTTCGTTAAGGGATACGGTGGGAGGGGGGAGGGGAGAATGCGATACGGGTCTATGAAATGTTTAAAAACCCCTATTCTTCATACTACAGAACGATACATCCTGTAAATTTGCGTAACTTATGGTATAATCACTAATCGTCAAATCAAATTATGGAAATACAAGGACCACTAACTGAGACATAATATCACTGTTAATCCCAGATGGATTTGCTTTAGTTTTTAGTATGAAGTTTCGTATAGATATAGTAAGATGTATTCTATTAGTAGTAGCTGATTAGCCCGGATGACTTTTGCAGCGTATCCATTATCTCCTCTCAACCACCAGCATGCCTTTTCATGGCAAGCATACCGTCTCGTCATATTGCCGATCCGAAGATGGCCCTTGCAAAGGCAGCGCGTTTGCCCAGGTAATGGAGGGGCGTTTCATCCTTTACTCTGCAACCCAGGCAGGTAGCACTCTCCTCAATACCCATCAGGCTTATATGTCTTTTTAGACGAGGGACTGCTTCGCTCTCGCCAAGAGCCATTCCGTCATGGTTTTATCTGGCTCAGCGATGAAGTTCTTAGTTTGTCTGCTCCGTGAAAGTTTATCTACTTTCTTGAGGTTGTCTGATTAATTCGCTCTCTGATTGCCGCACTGCCTTGGGATTTAGGCCTAAAAAGAGCTCCGGGCGTGGTGCCAAATCTGAGCCTGGCAAGTTCATCTGCCATCCCGTCCGCGCTAACTTTCTGTGTCCCGACACCCGACACTTATATCAGCTTAATTATCTTGCTTTGTGGTAGCTGCTCCAAAGCATTCACGCATCCTTGGACCAATTTAGATTGCACAGACCGCCCTGAGTACGGCTTGGCTATTAGACTCAATTACTATTTCCTGTTCATTTCTTGATTTGTACTTGTCCATTGTTGCAGTCATTCAGATTGCATACATCTCTGCTTGGAACCATGTGTCTTGCTTTCCCAGGGAACAGCTTTCTTGGATGTTGCTAGACCTCCACTCTGAAGGATTTTTGTCCTACCAATCATGAGCTATTGGTGTAATACATGAACGCACCCTCTGGCAAATTTACCTCCCCACGTTCCAATTGCCCCATGGCTGATATGGCCCCTGTGTATGTTCTCTTCAATCTCAGCCTCTCGCTGCCTACTACGACTCTGTATGAGGACAAGTATATATCTCTATCCGCTTAAAAGGAAAATTTTCCATGTTCAACAATCTCACATCTTTCATTCCATATATCATTGTCCTGCATTCGCAAGAAGAAAGACATAGCCTCCTGAATGACTTAGGCTTCCAGTTGTGGGAGGCCCAGCAGGATATCTAATGCAGTTGTCTGTGCTGTGCTCATGGCCTCTGTGATGGCGATACTGGTTATCATTTGAATTTCTGCCAGCTTCAGACAAGTGGTCTTGTGCTCCACCGCAGGCCACAAATATATTCTACATCATAAAAGTATGCAGCAAGGTGGCATTAAAAATAAAAATCAAACACTAAACTCACTTCAGACTGATAAATATAACATGTAATTCAAGTTCTCAAGCGGCTAAATACCTCAAGCATAACATATCTACTAACGTGTTTTGGGTATTCAAAACTTTTCGCTACTGCAAATATTGCCTCGTAAAAACACAAGTCACTGACAGCAATTATCGGGAAAGTTGGCAATGTCTAGCATCTTTAACCAGACCTGGATGACAAGCTTACCTTGACTAACGCTTTAGGGCATAATTATAGCTCATATTTATATCCCAGAAGATTTCTGCAAAAAGCCTGATTTAAATAAAACTTTATTATGTAATTTGTTAAAACACTTCACAATTTTGGTCTATTAAATCTTTATGACAATTGTTTCGGTACACAGTACCTTCTTCGGATGATGAGTAATTTAACAACTTTATTATATACTCTAACTAATAAACCACAAGCCCCAGCACGAAATTTCACTTTATAACTCTGTCGTAAACGGATTTAATTTTCTTAAAACGCGATAAAAACTATCTTTTACACAAAATCTGTTTTTTAAGCAACAACTAGGTAATTTCAAAACTTTATGCTACTGAAAATTTTGTCTTATGGAAAATGCCCGCGTGAAATTAGTTTTCGAACAACTTTATGACTGGAAAATATGTCGCAGTAAGCAATGGCTTTGTACACTTTCGCTTCTATGACAGAACTATATTATGTAGCATAACAAGAAAGAAATCTGAAATTTGTTGGCAACATTTTTCCTTCGTGTTTAATCATACTTATAATATATAAAAAAATAAATAATTTTTGACAGCCATGGTAAATGCCTGTAAGTTAACCACTCAAAATTATTCGGCGTAAAACAATTTTCAACAAATTGCGCACACTCCTGAATAAAAATAATAAATTACCTTACTGAGAGATATATATTCCCTAGCGAGCGTTAAAAGGGAATATAAACAAATAATTTTCAGCGCATACATTATAAAACATTTTACCCCATAATAGTATATTATGAAATAAGTGTATAAGAGGGCCTTTAAAGCACGCGCGACATATTTCAAAACACGACGCGCAGCGGAGTGTTTTGTAAGTCGCAAGGGCTTTAAAGGCCTCTTATACACGTATATCATACGCTATTTTTTTATTACGAATGCATCATAATCTCAAAGATGTTTTAAATATTAAACTTAAGGGATATATGGACGAATATATTAATCTGTCACGTTTGACATGATCAAATGTTTCTATAGCAACCTTTAAAAAAGTAGGCGCATCATAAACATCATTTTAAGCACGCTGCAGCGTGCGATAATCGTTGATTACGATGCATGCGTAATAAAAATAGTATTAACACACAGGTCTTCCTAAAATTATTCTACTATAAAATTATATTTTAAAATGAATCAGATTACAAATTACTTCCTTGATGCCTGACGGCAAACATTTTATTCCATATATTTTTTTTGTCAAAATTTATATACATACATTTTGTAGCGGACACCTCTTCGATTGTTGACCTAACGATTATTGAACTTTCAGTGATATTTTTGGCATTTCAATGGAGTTCCTTTATCATTTGCTATTGATGTATCCATTTTTTAATGTTTTACTATTATAAAATAGTGAGGGCCACCTGGTATATAGATATCCTACAACTTAACTCACAAGTTATTAGAAATGAACTATAGTTGAGTCTAAACTCACCAAATACCGGCTCGTTTAAACAAACCTAACCTACTGGAAGCCACAACATGACCTGATTCTCGGATGATACAAAATAATTACTCCATAGCGTCTATTTCTGTGCTGGATTATACAACTTACAACCTATATCAGCTACGTTCTACACGTGACGCCCATATGGATATTTATATTTATAATCCTCAACACTAGGAAGAAGCAGAACAAAATAGTTCACGAAAACAAGCAATAGGAAATCTGAATTAGGCGAATGAGCGGGTGGTAATACAATAAAGAGAATCGAGCAGAATGCATAGAATAAAACATAGTACTGACTGAATAATATCGAAAACGAATTTTTTGTTGCAGTGGAAGATAATGCTGAAGATCTAGATTTGGGTTATAAATCTGATAAGATACTTAAAATTTTTTAAATTCTTAGGAACAAGTCTATTGTCAACAGGAAGAAGCAGAACCAAATATTCAAGGAAAATTGGTAATATAAGACAACTTAACAAGGCAGATGATCTAGTGGTAATTGCGAATCACGAGGATGACTTCAGCTACATGATTAAGCAACTGCAAGAGGAATACTGACTATCTCGTACAATCTTTTACGAGATAAACCTTAAGGACTTGCTAAGCTTATGGCAAATCTTAAGTTTATTACATTAATACTGTTTTGTGGTATTATGATATTAATAATTATAAAATTAATTTGGCCAAACTCTACTACTCCTTTGCAAGGATTTTTACCTCATGTACAAGTTTGCTTGAACTGACCCTGGCGGCGACAATAAAGCATCAGGGTTGTCACATAACAGATGATTCAACCTTAGTGTTAGCCCAAAGAAAATATATAATAAATAGAACAACCAAACTAGACAATTTTAGCACTGCTGGTGACGAATAGAATTTAACAAGTCCAAAGATGTAAAGTTCTCTTAGCCACTGTTGTAATAATTTTTTAAGGACTGTTGTTGTCATTTCTAGCTAACTGAATGAACTTTTAAAACCATTTTTAGTTCATTTCAGTATCGTAAAAAGTTTAATATGCTTATAACTCGATAAACACAGACTTTAGCACACCAGACCTCGTTTTTTCTAATATCCAATTTTAAAATTCTATGTCGCTTAAAAAGTTTTACATATGGAAATTTTCTCGCAAAATTAGTTTCTATTAAACTTTATGGATACAAGAAGTTGGCACTGCATAAAACTTTTATAGCTTGCTAATTAAGCATAGTACACTTGGTGATGAGATGACCTGAGAATATAATTTTACGTGCATGGCCTAGTTTCATACCGTGATAGGCACTTTCAATGTATTATGTATATGCGTAGATTTTTAAGTAATAATTAAGATTACAATTGACAAATAATAGCAATACTTTAGATAAAATCCAGTATTTTTTGGGGTAAAGACATTTAAATGTTTCACTTGGTTTTCAAATTTGACAAACATATAAATAAACAAGTTAAAATAATAATAATAAATAAGTTAAGCATCTAGTAAAATGGCTTTAATTACCTAAGTAATCATTTTTTTTATTTAAATGGTATTGATAACTGTTCGGAAGTAAAAAATCTGAAAAGGGACACAACAAGAGAAGCTGTCCAACAAAATAATAGAAATTTTACGGTTTAATTTAATTTAATGCATTTTGAAAGAACGCATTCGGTCAAATACATTTCTGCATTATTAACATTTTACATAAAGTAAAAGCACGATCATAAATATATGGATTTTTTATAGACATATTCCCTCACATAAAAAAGTGCAGCAAAATTTTGTGAAAATATTATACGCAGTGCTAATAACACTGTTTTATCGAGAAATGTTCACATAAATCGTAATAATATTAACGATAATGCAGTTCCGCAGCATGGTTAAAGCCAGATTGTAGTGTTCCTGACAATGAAAAATAAATTATCATTTTATTAATTATATCAATAATACCAATCTGATGCAAGCACTGTGATACCAACACAACCCCCGAGAAATATTTTGACACCTTGCTGTGCAGTCTAAACGGATGAAGAGATATAAACTTAGTTACGACAGGAAAGAAAATAACGTGCATTCAGCAGAACGGAGAAAGGCTTTAGCTTAAAACATGTCGGCTACAGTATCCTATCGACGAGCGATGTGGAAGGTTTCTGGCTGGCTAAAAGAAGAAAAATGCAAATCACAAAGGTTAGATGACATGATTAACCAACCTTTAACAGAAAAATAGATGAAAAGATAACTGGAAATTACTGAGTAAAAAATCTGTGGAGATTCTGGCCAATGCTTTCGTTCTTGGCGCAGGGTGGAACTTACCTACTGCCTAAAGATCGCAGTAATAAGGTTGAGGCATCCTAGTACCGGCCGATTACATCTCTGCCCACACTTATTATACATATTGCTCAACGACTTTATACCCACTGTGTATGGAAGGGAATCCTAACGGACCAATACAAGGGATGCATAAAGCATTCAATGGTCTGCAAGAAAAGCTATCGACTAAGTGCTACATGATCAGTTCCTGAAAATTCTGAACATATAGGAAATAGGCTGAACTATATTTCCTTTTCTCAGGCACGCCATTAGAAAACTGGCGTACATAATTGACAATTATTGAGGATGCAAAATTCACTCTGAACGGCGAAATTATCAACACCTAACGAGGAATCTTTCAGGATGATTTTTTAAGTCCGCTGTGGTTTTGTCTTCCTCTGAGCCTCTATCTAACTTGTTGAAATCCACCAAATATGGAGAAATTGAATCACTGAGTCTATATGGATGTTATAAAGCTAATGGGAGCCTTGAAAAGAAAACTGGACTAATGTTGCAGGTTGCTGAACGAATTCAGATGCAGTTTGGAATTGTAAGTGTCGCACTAATAACATAGTGTGAGGAAAGTTGCTAGCTGGCGGATCCAGTACGGCAAGTGCAAAGATAAATATCCGGAAATGAAGCAATGGCTAAAGATATAAAAAAGGAAATAACATTGCAGAGAGGAGTTTTAAACAGCAACAGCAAAAACCTTTTTAAAGCAATTATCAGTGCTTGGATATTTGTCTGCTCTTGTGCTCTGGAGTAAAACCGATATCCAACAGTTACAAGTTAAGAACCTTGCCAAAAAAGATGCAAAACTACCACCGTAAAAGCCCCGTAGAAAGAATAACCATTCCTTGACAGGACAGAGTGAGAGGGTTAAGGAGCACAGACAAAATGTGATTCTTAACGAAAGCTCAAGAGTCAGATCTCTATAGAATTATGGGTATCGCTGACGAGCCGACTCTCCTGCATGTGTACCAGTGCAGGTATAGCTTTATGAGAGGTAGCTGAATCAGGTTGTGCAGGAACATGTCAACAGATGTGCGTCGAACTATTATTGGCTTGTCCAAAATCAGATGGTTTAACCAAGTAAATAAAACTCACCCAAGGCCTGCCCAAAATCAAGAAAAAAACTTTCAAAAATGCTATACGCTGTCTGAAAACCATTCGCCATGTTTATAAATCCTAGTCATTTACCCAAACTAACCCAACCTAAAGGACCCAGGCATTCTATACATTGCCTAGGTATTCTATGCAATGTGAATTATGCACTTTGCCGGTGACAAAAATATTAGCGAAGGATTTTCGACTCTATTCCACACAATTGTTTATTTGACGAATCTGAGACGTATTAATATTCTAGCTTTTCATTATGGTTAAAGGATACCACTTTGGAGTCCAGAGAAATCTACATTAAGAAAATTTCAGAAATTTTCAGGGAGACCTATTTAGGATATTATAATTTAGTGTACATCATATATCATCAAAATAGCTAATCAGTCAGATACAACTAAATACCTTTTTTATAACTTAAAGCTCTATCCTCCAAAATAGAGACATATTAAAATTGTCTACAAATTACACGCTAATATAAGATCAGACAAGCCATAACCTTTGGCATCAGCAAATGTCAGATTGTTTAGAACGAATAAGGAAAATTACAGGATGGTCGCGAAACTACATATGACGCTGAAAGATAAAACAACAAACATAAATATGATATAGAAGCCCTATAAGAACATGCAGGTTCGCTCATAAGTCTCTAACTTAAATTAACAAAGTCGAGTACGCCAAAATTAAGGTAATGATTTTTAAGAAGGAATTCTCTACATTCCACTTCAGCTTAATTTAGTAAATGCTACTAACTGCTGAATGATTCCTGTGTTGCAATACTAATTTCTGTTGACGACTTATTCTGCTCCGAGAGCAGAGTAAGAAACATATTAAATGTAGCAACAGTCTATGCGGCCTTGGAGGACTAAGGAAATACTTTTTCTTAGTGTCAGCAACGATAACCTACGGAGATATATATGTTACTTAATACATACATCATAATATTTCCACAAACTACATCTAATGTTAAAAATAGGACTTTTAGAATAATTTTTTTTTAACTGAGCCCTTATCTTCTATAGACAGATGATGAATAATGCGCTGAATATTATGCTGATGTTAATAGTTATATCTGATAATTTCGACATTCTGTACAAATGCCAACAGAAAAAATTAAAATATGCAGAACTGGTGAAAAAAATTACAAATATGGAAACTGTCAGATAAATGTAATTTCACCGATATATCAGATAACTTCATACCAAAGCTCTTAGAAAGTATTATAATACATTGGAAAATCAGTTATACGGTCACTACTTACTCAATGTACTGAAATATCCAAAACTTTATTTACCAGTTCTCTTTGACATTCTTATCCCAATTTACTTAGTACTTAGAAAAGAAAATTGAAAGAAAAGCAAATGAAAAATGAAAATGCAGATTGATAAACCAATAAAGCAGTCCATATAAAATGTAATACTAGTTATAACGAACATGAAAAGGTCAGAAGGGCAAACACTAATTAGCCGAAAAAAGAGTTCATAAACTATTATTAAATATTAACACATTCATGTACGAGTTTTTTTAAATTTGTTAAAACTATAATGCATATGTCGAATATTCAGCAGCAGTGATCAAATGCCGCAATTTTGTCGTGTATTGAATTAACAAAACTTTTATTGTGAACACATTTTATCAAAACAGGAACGAATTGCATGCAGTTTTATTTGGATGACTTTGCCACACAGAATTGTTCAAAAGGCAATTTTGAAATAATTAAACAAGATATATTCATATAGAATTGCTAAAGCCAGCTTTGGCTTTATTTTTAGTTATGACAAAGATTTGACGCGTTAATATTATTGCATATATATCTAATAAATATTAAATATAAGCAAAAAATTCTAGGTAAATTATAATGTATTTTAAAAAAGGAATTAAACATGGATACTAGATAATAAATATAATAGTGTCAACGTAAACGTGGGCAAACATGATTCCATAAGCAGCTTTCTCTATGATGTTAGTTTAAAAGTTTGCAAAATAAATACCATAAAAAATAAAAATTTGGTAATGTTATATTTATTTTGTTTCAGAGAATATATTTTAAAAATCATTTGTACACTAATCTCGCCTCTATCTAAATAATTAAACGATTGGCAATCAGTAACGGTCTCTCGTAACATTAAAAACCTGACAAGCATCATTATATTCAAATTTAAATTAATATGCTATCTGATGATTACAGATCTCCTTGACAAAGCAAAGCCCTAACTTCAGAAACTAATTACCATTGTAAGATAATTCTTCCTAGAGGAAGATAACTGACAAGAAAATGTGAATATTCTACAGAATATAAAATTATAGTAAGGACTACTTAAAAACAAAAATGACTAAAATTGTCATTAAAAATACAAACAAACCCCAGTAGATAGATATTACATAAACATAAAAGCGTCGCATAATTATTAACCCTCGATAATAAACTTATCCTGAATACAGATTTTAAATTTCTGTTCGAACAATTTCTGTTTCTCGACCACTCTTAGTTTTTTGGGATAATGTGCGAAATCTGTTACCTTTCTATGAAAGCAAAGACTTCTCAGAGACATAAATATAATCGTATAATCAACTATCTGCGAAACTTTTGCTTCATCTTCCACTACTCTGAACCTGTTTCCTGTTTCTGAATGATTGCACGAACACAGCTCGACCAAGATCTGATTTTAATTTAGCATTATAATCATTGATGCTAGCTAATAAACTTTACGCAATTTTGCATTGCGTGGAATAACAGATATTCATCCTATTTTCGTAAAATATTATTACTTTGCGTCTTTAGATTTAGCAATAAAATAATCATCCAGTCCCTTGCAGTAAACTTCAGATATTGGCTCATAACTCTTTCAGCCAAATCGGAATTTGTGATATTTTTATCGTAGATTTTATAAAACTGTCTTCATATTTTTGGCAATTATTTTTTCTCTTAAGTATTATTATTAAACATAAAACTGCTTTCGTATCTTATTCCGCCTTTATATACGACCATAGAAACAACAAAATCTCTTGGCAATAATTAAGAAACCATTTTTTCTGTATAGAGAAAGGAAGAAGAATTAGAGACAAATATCTAGTTGCCTGAAGCCAATAGCTGTAATAGTGTTAGTAGTTGGGAGAAGGCCAAAGAGCCTTGCTGAAAGGTTCAGTACAGCATACCCTAGATCTTCTCCCAACCAGCAGGCCAATCTTAAGTCCACTATAGTCTTTCTAGTCTCCTGATTTAAAGATCTCTCTCCATGGCATTCACCCAGTCTCCTGGTTCGGCATGCCTAGCTCTTTCAAAAGCAGTGCATCTGCTCAGTTAATGGAGGGGGTTCTATCCTCCTCCCTCCACCCCGGCTGATAGGGCTTTCCTCAAGAACTATCAGGTTCATGTGACTTCTAGACGGCAGTGCCAATTAATGACCCCTACTAGGAAGCTCAGGGACTACCTATCTCTCGTCAGGAGCCATTCCGCTAGTTCTGTTAGGCTCGGCGATAAAGTTCTGCGCGTCTGCCCCTTCCTGAAAGTTTCTCCCCTCTCCGTATCAATCCACCTTCTGATTGTCATTTTTTACTTGGGCTCTAAAAAGGTATCTTGGCCGAGCCTGGCAATATCATCTGCTACATCGTTCCCTGCCACCCGAGTGTGTCTTGGTTGTCATATCAGCATTTTCTTGCTTTGTGCCAGCCAGTCAAAAGCATCTCCGTACTCAATAGATCTTTGAATTGATTTTAATGTAGCTAGCATTTTTATACATTCACCAACTATCTAACTGAGTTACGCAACTCGTAAGAGCGCAGTCTTCTGTAACAATATTTTCAGCTATCCCGCTATCTCGATTGGGCTAGTTCTGAGTATAAGAATTGAAGTGCGAAACAAATATTTAATGGGTTCCCTTCGATCAGCGATTCACTTTAATAGACAAATTTGTGAAAATCTGTATGAATTTTAGACATGAACGAAAATCTGATGGGACTAATGTTGCTAATGGAGTATAAGTCTCTCCAGTGACGGTTTCTTGCATTGAAAGTAGACTACGAAAATCACTTCATACATTTTTCAAAGCACAAGCGCCTTCACATTATGTTGTTCGACTTAGCATTGCGCATACGCTCAGTCGATATGGGTAGGCTCTTTGACCGTTGATTGAAGAGAGAACAATCACCGCTCTGGCATTTAATGTAACATCAACGGGTGGTCATTGATTATGATTTTTTTCCATGTTTGTTATCGCATCTGTTCGACCACGTTCGAAATAATCAGTACTCTTATATAGCTACTGTATTACTGAAGTAGCAGTTTTGCCCAGTATCCTTACCCAACACCGATTTGATATCGTTCATAATCAAAAAGTAGGAAGGTTGTAAACTTGTTTAATATTATTTATTATTCGGGAGGGGGTTGAATACGTCATTTAGGATACTTAGACACCATTGTACAACATTTATTTTAAAAGAGTATAAAAAAATGTATACTTGAAGACAAAGAAAATGCAGGCGCAAAATATGCGTCGGGAAAACGAAGGAAAAACCAAAACAAAGGTATTCCGGCATTCTTTTATCATTTATATGAAAAAAGCTAGTGTATGCATTTTAAGTGAAGCGCAGCATATTTTTGCTCTTGCAGAAAATATTTTCGCATTGAGAACGGACAAAAAGCCTTTTTTAAATTTGAGCGGCAAACGGGTCTAATTTCGTAAAGTGATGCACTTTAAACTGAACGAAGGCTATTCAAGCAACAGCTCTCGTGAAGCTGAAGTAAAAAAGGATGTACAACTAAAGATATTTACAGATTAAATTTGTTTAAAAAATGAGTAATTCGTAGGTTCGTACGTACGACATTAGTGGAATTTTTTGGTAT
>MU193905.1:2506-21525 GCA_016904865.1 Pissodes strobi | reverse complement strand
GGGTAAAGACCCATCATTAACATCTTCCTACCGGCCGATATCCTTGTTGAATACCCTCGGGAAGGTGGCTGAAAAGCTAATCTTGCCGAGGGTCAACAGGGCAGTCGAGCGGCTGAATATCATCCCCCCGGCACAGTTCGGTTTTCGCGGCCGGTATGGCACCGTCATGCTTGCCGCGAAGATCGCTTCTGATGTCTATGAGGCATTCAATAACAGGTAATCAACTGCAATACTGTTCCTGGACATTGAGAAGGCGTTCGACAGGGTATGGCATGGGGGGTTGCTTTACAAACTGTTAGCGAAATACAGCTTACCGCTACATATAATCTCACTCATTGAATCATACCTTGACGGACGCACTTTCGTGACCAGAGTAGGAACGCATACTTCTGCGAGCAGGAGCCTGCTCGCAGGGGTGCCACAGGGCACGGTTCTATCGCCGCTGCTTTTCAATCATTTTATAGCAGATTTTCCGTCACATCCTGAACCCGCAATGCCCTTTTTGCCGACGACACGGCGATTTATTCCCGAGATCCCATAGCCGAGGTGGCAAAGTCAAGACTAGGTAATCACATGAACGTGCTTGTTCCTTATTATGAGAGGTGGAAGGTCACCCTCAATACGAGCAAAACTGAACTCGTCGTGATCACTCGTAAGAGGAGGGACATTTATGTTACGCCTCTTATAATAGGGAACACGCCAGTCATACCTAAGACCCAGGTAAAATACCTGGGACGAACCCTAGACAATAAACTCAATTTTAGTAAGCATGTCTCCGCAATTATAAATAAAAATGAAGGGATTAAAAGGGGTCTGAACTTGCTAGTGGCAGGCAAGTCCTACCTAAGCCCTACAAACAAGTTGACGTTATATAAGTCAGTAATAAGGCCTGCGCTCCTGTATGGTGTCCCGGTGTGGTGTTCGGTGGCCAGGACTTATTTGCGAAAACTACAAGTTATACAAAATAGATACCTGAGAGCGGCGTTCTCCCTTACTCTGCGTGATCGCGTTAGAACTACGGATCTGCATGCGTGGGCTAGAGTTGACTACGTTGAGGATCACATCAACGACCTCGCATGCAGATTCTTCTCGCATCAGATTAAGGGATCGCCGCTGACGGCCCATATTGCCGACATGATGTACGACCCCGAACAACACACCACCCACGGCCCAATATATAAGGATATTTCCTTATATTACAGGCAACTAAGACCGCCTTAGCTCAGTAATACTCATTATTCCCTAAATCCCAACATTAACACTTAAATTTCACCCTTCTCATAACTTTTACAGCCTTTTAGCCCAATTTTACATTACTCTGAAAATCAGTAAGCATCAGGAGAGCAGAAGCTCATTGTCTTCGCGGGCAATGAGCACCCCTGCTACCTGATTGGCCAGCCGACCATGTTAGGACATGGGGGTGGGGCTTGCTAGAGGTTTCACTCCTCTTATAAATATGCACCAGCAACCAGCAACCAGCACTTGCTGTATCACTTGACTTATAACCACCGAAGCATCCGTAATCCCGCAGCCTGATCCGCGGGATTCAAACCATGTACCTTGATGTTATGATAGCATATTGGAGTTGACTTGTATAATACAAGCCATTAACATTTTGTACATAGTTCTTGTATATAATGTATATGTTGTTTATAGTGTGCTGTCTTTTAGAATTATGACCTCCTGCTCCCTGAGGGCAATTCAAGTAAGGTTTTTTTATGTAACTTTTCCTTACATAAACAGCCCGACAATATATTACACACCTAATAAAGTACTACGAAACTCCAGCTCCGTCCAACTAAAGAAATAAGCGACGTTGAAGGGTATACTCCCATGTACCGATCAAGCTTCCAGCAGTACTGCTACCCTTAGTTTTTTTTTAAGTAGGCTGTAAGAACAGCCCCCTACGGGTGTCATACAGGTTGGCCACGACGTTGAAAGAACAACGTCAGGCGTAACAACCGGTAGTAGTAGATAGTATAGTATAATATAGTATCTAGACATGCTTATACTAAGCTTTGCAGTTGTCCTATATAAATAATCGAAATAAATGATATCATCATCATCAATGTTATATACCCGCTTGAAGCGAAATGACCTGTGTATGAGGCAGGCCACGCCTCCCCCGGGTCGATGGGGTCTATCAAATCGCTCGATATTGTAGTTCCTAACTTTAAGCGTAAAGTTAGGATCTAAATTCGTTTCAATAAGAAAAACAATCTGAAAATTGGAGGTTTGCATAAAATTACGGAACTCGCCCATTTTGGACCTGATGCCGTGACAGTTCCAACTAGCGATGTTAAGCATTATATGTTAAATTTAGCTTACTCGAAGGAAAAGGAGCGGATCGAGGCTTGGACAATTTCTCCCTTATCGCCTCGACACGCTTCGAGCATACTAGAGTAATAGTCAAGTGCTAAAACGAGCTGGTCAAGATTGACTAAGATTGGCTACTACATTATTCAGATTTGACATGACATTAGATATGTTTACGTTATTACTATTATTATTATTTACATGATTCGAGCTACCACGGGCAGTACCACTAGCCTGTACAATTAAATTTTGTTTTCCGATGTTCTCCCTTGTGAGGTGGGCGCTGGTTCCTTGCAGGGGTGGGAACTGCTGGTGGAACTCTTCGTCTCGTTGGGCATTGCTTAGCCCTTGGCCCCGCGAGCCGTCAGCTACTCTAGTAGAGGGGTTTTCTCTCCATGTAGGGTTGGCCGAAGGCGGCGCCGGCTTGTATGTTTGCTTACTAGCTTGCTTTGCCTTGGCTCCGGTAGATTCAATAATATTCGATTTGTATATGTAGACCGGGCATTCCTCGTCGGTAGAACGGTGGTGTCCGCCGCAGTTTACGCATTTTGTAAATTCTTGGGTGGGAGCACTGTGTAATGTCGTGCTGTCCCGGTCACTTACTGCATGCAATTGTCCTGTTACACTATGTCTTAGCATGCCCATATTTCTGGCAGTTCTTGCATTGTAACACAGGTTTGCCAGAACGCCTAGCCTTCCCATGAGATTCTAACACACATCAGTGTTTTAACTTCGTTATTGAGCTGCCGCACTGTGTAGTCAGTTCCTAAAATAACGAGGTACATGGGTTGTCTTGTATTTCTCACTGTATATATTTTCGGCTTGATATTATACTCGTCGCCGAGTTCTTCCGTGATTTCCTGGGGTTTGATGTCGCCATCAACCCCCCGGAGGACAAACGCTCTTGATTTTTCTTGAGTTAGAGCCTAGGTGTGATATTCCGTACGGTCTTGCTCTAGGGTTCGCTTTAGTGTGTTCAAATCATTCGCTTTTTCACAGTACACTATCATGGAATTAGGGTCATTTTCTTGTATTTCAGCTGGTTGGCTCGTTTCCATGGCACAAGAAGTGTCTCTCTTTTTTTGTGCCTGCTGGCGATCCGTCAAGGTGACCTTCAGGTTTTTTACTGTTTCGGTCCCTAGGATACAGGTCGTACTCGCTTTCTTTTTGCCTGTATCGATTTTTGACGATGCCGGCTTTTTAATTTCCACAGGGTGGGTGTCTCTGAAGTATTGTGTAATCTTGGATGTAAGTCATTAAGGCTCATATCGCCATATTCACGTAGTTTTTCATGGTCTAGTCGGCATTGAACGCATACCTCTGCAAAACTTTTGCATCGATTACGTATATTACGTATAGATATATCAGACAGTTTGCGATCGGAGACAGACTCCATGGAGATGTTCGACTGCGTGTCTTCATCTTTCGTTAAGTCGCCCATGCACAATCCGGGGATCCGCCCCCGAAACTTAACAAAAATATCAAAAATTCAGTGACTTTTACTAATCTGTTAATAACAGCAGTAAAGCAAGTTTAAATTTAAATCACAAAGGATGTCCGCGATAATCTCGCAGCGTTTTTTTTTTAATTCCTGCAACGCCAGTCAAGTCCTACTTTGTCGAGCACAGGAAACCTAAGTGATATTCTTGTGTACAGACGGAAGTATATAATGACGTCATTTCTCAGGGAATATGTTAGTTAGTAGACGTTTCTTATACCATATCAGAGGGCTTCAGAGTTGCGCGCGCATTGCATTGTTGACAAGCACCATATCTTTAGGGTCTAGCGAATTGCTGCCAACTTGGTCTCATAGCTCAGTGGTTGGATGCTGTGTCTGCGATACGGCGGCCCAGGTTCGATTCCAGTGGCCGGATTTTTTTTTTATTATTTTTGTGTACGTGTTTCTTCATTTTGGGCATGCCTTTGGTTAGCGCCCCGTAGCGAGTGGAGGGCCATGCGTGAAGTGTACTAATTAGACATTTTTGTCCACAATGTAATGCGCGCGCAACTCTGATGCCGTCTGATGTGGCAGGGGCAACGATAAGTATGTTGGTTGACGAAATGGGATTATAGGGTGTTACAAAAATCAAAAATAACTATGATCAGTGGCCTAGCTATCATAAAGCAGGAGTAAGCAACGCTTAAGCTGGATTTATAGTTTCCGTAAAGTAAGAAGTAAGCAGTAAGCCGTAATCGATAAGAAGTAAAACGTAAGCAGTAACAAACATTTGATTCATAGTTTCCGTAAGAATTTGTTTCCTATTTTTGTCATTTGCCAAATTCAGGTTTATGGTAAATATTATGTTCTCCGTCCCCTATCTTTTCCTCCACTTTTTTTGAATCTCTTCAATTATAAAATACCATAAATTTAGGAAACTTTAATAATTATTAACATTCTACCTACCTACATACCAGTGGAACACATTGCAGAAGCAATTGCCTCACAAGAGTCCCAAGCGTTGCATCTTTTATTAGTATCTATATAATCCTTTAATATAACGAATAATGCTGAATAATGTTTATTAAAATATGTTCTTCTTCGTATTCCGTCAGTAAAAAAATACACAGAGATGAAATGTAAACAAACAAAAATCAAAAATGCCGGCAGCCGACGAGCATGCGTTCAGGTTAAATATCGTATTACGCCTGTGCACTATCGCCGTAAGCCGTAAGAAATGGAATTGAACCATTTCTTACTTCTTACTGCTTATCGCTTACTGCTTACTGATGAACTGTGAATGTCAACGTTACTCGCCATTTGTTTATTTTTCTTACTGCTTATCGTTACTTATTACTTCTTACTTTACGGAAACTATAAATCCAGCTTTAGGGGCCCAAGGCCCGTAATAAGGATCAATATCAAATTAAATAATAAAACAACCCCATATCTGGTAAACCAAGCCCAATTAGTTTTTTTCAAACAAGATGTTCTGTTGATTATGGAATGGATTACTTATATTAGTTTTTTTAATCAACTGATTTTTGCAAAATTTAAGTTTTGTTTTCTCTTTAGAATTATGTTTAGGGTTTGCCGTTTGGGCCCATCGCTGGGGTTACTTGCTTAGGGGCCCGACGTCTTGCTACGCCACTGAATGATTGTTTTCAATAATTCGCAAATGGCAAAACGTTTGTTCCAAATTGGTAAGTATTTTTTTTTTCAAAGGCCGTTTTACATGCTGCAATAGTTTGTGCAAGATCATGCAAGACGCAAGAAATCTTTCCCAGAGGCATGCGCAGTTACGACTCAACTGATCAACGTTCGCAAGAGTCTTGCAGTTGCAACTTATCGGTTTTGTTCGATATTTCTGCAAGTCCAAGTGCAAGTCTGGTGGAAAATGTAGAAAATTCAGGTTCACCAATATCCGATAAAATCACTCGCGGATGCTGTGACAGTATCGCTACATTCCATGCCATATTTCACTTTTCGAATGGCCCTCCGCTCGCTACCGCTCGCTACGGGGGCCCAAGAAAAGGAAACTAACCAGGTGCTAACTCAATCTAACCCAAGACATACCCAAAAACAAGAAAAAAACAGTTTAGAATATAACCTTAAAAAAAATTTTTAAATACCGACGGGGTTTGAACTCGAGTCGCCGAAGTGAAGGCTAATCATGCAAACCCCTAGACCACCAGGGCACATACAAACGATTGGTTGCATCACGAAGACATGACGCGCAGGTGCGCGCGCACGCATGGAATGTAGCGATACTGTCACAGCATCCGCGAGTGATAAAATCACTAGACGATGACGATCTTGACGTTTGAAAGTCTGAGGTTAATGGACGTTTGTTTATTTAAAGTTATTTTACATTTTGGAGATTGGTCTTAAAAATGGATAATAAAGTTTCAAAAATTAATAAACCCAAGAAAAAAAAACACTTGCTGCCACAATATGTATATTAATTGCTGCTGGTGCATTATTAGCTAATGAAAATGAGGAGAAAAAGCAAATAAGATGGTGGGTTAGGCCCTGGTTAAGTGGTTAAATCAACAAAGGGGCAATATTAATTTACCTGAGGAACTTATTGTAACGACTGATGAAAAATACAGCAACTATTTGAGGATGAATGAAAACACCTTCAAAAAATTATTGAAGAAAATTGAACATCAAATAAAAAAATATTCATTATCTCGACAAACAATAACACCTAAAGACAAATTAATTATCACATTGCGATATCTAACTACTGGAGAAAGTTTTCGCAGTCTCATGTATAACTATGGCATCTCAGAAAGTGCGATATCATTATTTGTGCCTATAGTATGTGAAGCAATATATGAGGAACT
Source organism: Pissodes strobi (assembly GCA_016904865.1). Taxonomy (NCBI): domain Eukaryota; kingdom Metazoa; phylum Arthropoda; class Insecta; order Coleoptera; family Curculionidae; genus Pissodes; species Pissodes strobi. Next base: position 14,922 of record MU193905.1, on the reverse strand, counting down.
GAAAAATAAATATTTAAAGGTATTGTTATCATTATTTTATTGTTATATAGATTTACAGAATGGCATTAAAACCAATATCTAAATTTTGTTAAACTAAAAATTTGGTCATTTAAATGTTTATTTGGACCCTATTCTAGTGAAACTTTGTTATGACAATTAAAATGAGTACTTAAATATTACAAAACTAGTATTAATAAGTTTTATTTTTAGATTTAATCCACAACAGCAGAATGGTTGGAGATCTCAAGGGGTTTGGAGAATTTATGGACTGATATTGGAGCACTTGATGGTAAACATAGTTATTAAAGCCCCCCAGTGATCAAGGTTCCGCATATTTTAATTACAAGAAACAACACAGCATAGTTTTATTAGTTCTCGTTGATGCAAAATACAACTTTACGTATATAAATGTTGGGATGAATGGAAGGTTGTCAGATGGAGGTGTGTTCTGGGAGAGATCTTTCAAGAGTCATTCTTAAAAATTTGCTAAATATTCCAGAAGACAAACCCCTTCCTGAGAGAACGAAACCAGTTTCCTATGTTTTGTTGCAGATGCTGCTTTTTCTCTCTCAGATCATATCCTGAAGTAGAGCTCGGCGTGTAGTTGAAAATAGTTTTGTGATACTTGCAAATTGCTTTCGAATGCTACTAAATACTATTCCTTTAAAGCCACATAAAGCAAAACTGCTAACTAAAGCATGCTGTTTTACATAATTTTTTAAACAAGGAGTCAGGTAGTGCCTATTTGGGAAAGAAACCAGATGGTGAAATTAATAAAACTTATAGATCTGTTTATGGTTTAAGTCAGCAAAACTGTGGTTTAAAGAATACTCCTGTGGATGTGGTCAAGTACCATGGCCAGATGAAATTATTTAATGATCTGAAAATATTGTACAATATTTTTTATACTCTCTATAGAACTCAAGACTATAGGTGCAAGTAGTAGGTAAGTCTTATTTGTATTTTGCAATACTTTCTGTGAATAAAGATGTATTTTTTTAAATATATTTTTTTTCTTCTTTGGGCGGTTTTAATATACAAATTTTTAATGGCAATTTCTCAAAAAATTTAATTCTTGATATAAGTGGATGATGAAAAAAATAAATTTGACGATGCTAAATTTGAGGTGTTATGTATAGGGGGGGCAAAAATGATAAAAATGTATCTTCACAAATCTAAAGATATTCAAAATCAACATTTTTGAGACAGGATACTTTAAGAGCCTAAAACGATAAAAAATGATGGGTATAAAAAATTATGGTAGTTCATACTTTACAAAATGCTATTAATCTAAGAAGTAATAAGATAACAGTATTTATCATTAAACTAACAGTATTTAACATTAATTTTTTTTATTTATTATTCAGGTTTTTTAGTGTGAGAGGTCTTGGTTACAGGGATGAATGTAGGGCGGCTTTTGTAGAATTGGGGATACTTACGGTGCCATCTCTGTACATCCTAGAGAATTTGCTTTATATTAAAGCGAATATGCATCTGTTCTCTGCTCATGAAGACATACATGCATATCAGACCAGAAATAAGGGTAATTTGGTATCCGCATACTGGCGGCTGAAGAGATGTCAGGATGGTCCAGGCTACTGGGCAGTAAAATTTTTTAATGTCTTGCCTACAGACATAAAGGATTTGCCATATCTTAAGTTTAAGGAGAAAATTAAACAAATTTTAATGTGTAATGCCTTCTATTCTAACGAAGAGTATTTTAATTATGCTAATGAAAGATAGTTTATATACATTTGTGTACTGTTTTTAATTAAGTTTTTTAAATTTGTTGTAGAGTGACTTTTATATTATAGTTTGTAGTTTTATTATTTGACGTGTGTACATTGCAACCTGTAATTTTAACATGAATAAATAATCTGAATCTGAATCTGAAAATATTTTTGTTTTTTCTTGGCGGCAATATGTTTTCAAGGATGCTTTGTTTTAGCTCGTCAATGATATCTTCATCTTCGAGATGTTCCATTTCGTCTGCAACAAATCTGTAAAAAGTATGCCACTGTTATAATCTAAAAATTTATATGTATTTTGTTGTTGCTTACTTTACCTAAATGTAACTAGTGAATAATGTTGATAATTATGCATATATATTAAGTAGTATTTTTTATATATAGTAGCACTTTGCAACTTTAATCTTACCTTAACTGGCACAAAATTTGTGTTATCTAGTTTAAGTTTACAATTATATATAAAAAGAAAACATTACCTTTAACTTACTTTCCAAACAAAGCATGCCTCTTTGTTTCCTGTGGCTCTGGTATGTGCTCCACTGGTGCAGAAATACTATTTAAAGTATCGACAGCAGAAGTCAAAAGATTTGAGATATCATCTCTTTCTGCTGCTTGCCTTTTCCTCTTTCTAGGTACCCCCTTGAAATCACTTCTGTCTTCACCTCGAGAGATGGAGTCCTGGAAGTTGAAGGTCCCCTAGAAAATTTCTCAGTAGTGGGTGAAAACAAATCTAGATTCACATCCATGTCATTGACATCACCATCGTATAACATGTGCGCTTCTATCTAAAAAACAAACAAAATAAAATTTATAGCTTTGGTTTTATAATCTAAAATATATACTTTCAATTAATATACAATTTTGAATAGCTATTTACAGAATTACAAAAACGTTAAGGTAACTATGTGTCAAAGTTTTGTAGTAGGTATTGGTTCCCCAGAAAGCCAGAAAGAATACCTTTCATAAAAACAGTTGTTGTGTTTCTAAGCTTGAAGTATGAAACAATTCTAAAATTATTACTTACAATTAAACAAGAGCACAGAATAATAAAGGAATCAGAATACAAACAGAAAGAGAGGTTCGATACCGGCCGCTATAACCTCGACTGCCTTTGCCATGGATTTCTGCCAATGTGTTCTTACAATTTCATCCAAAGCGTCGCTCCCTCTCTTATCTGTCAGTATTCTGATTGTTTCTTGAGAGTCTTATAATATTACATTTCTAATTTGGACAATTTTATACCACAATTTTATGATGAATAAAAAAATAAAACGTCTATAATCTGTTGAGCATTTACCTGTCCTTCTTCACTTATTGTGTTCGGTTTAAGGGAATCCTGTGGAGTTGTCATGGTTTCTGTATTTAAATTAGAGTCTCCTTGGGACACTAATGTGGCGTCCTGTTACAAGAAACTCAATGAGTCGAAATACCAAAGCTTTGGCTGATAAATGGCATCAGTTGATGCTCTCCTGACAATTTACTTATTCTTATTTTATTTAATTCATTTAAAAATTGAGCCAAAATACCATGTATTTTTTTCTTGATGTTCTCAATTTTCAGAGCTGTAAAATTTCTCTTATTGAATTGAATTGTGATGTCCTGAAGTGCTTTTAGTCTTACATTTCTATTGTGATAATCGGATAAGGTTGGCAAGTACAGACATGGATATGCCTCATACAGTTCAATTAAATGCGATGTGGAGGCCCTAGGCCAATCACAAGCGCCACTAAAACACAAACAAAATTTTAATTAAAGGGGGATTCATAAACTTGACGGTGAGTATTCCGTTTGCCGACGGGATTGACGTTTACCGACTGCCGGTCGTAGCCACAAAAATTACCTTTCATAAACTTGCCGTTGTGTCGTGCGTCGTCCGTCAAAAACATAAACAAATTTAACCTATAAATTTAGCCTAATTGTTGTTGTTAATAACCTTAAATTGTATTAGAATGGACAACTATGATGGCCAGAAGTATTTATTAGGTGCATTAAGGCTTATTTTCTGTTCGTATGCAGCCATTAAAATGCGTCAAAACAAACACGACAAAACGAGACCAAGACGCAGGTCCTTCATATCACGTGACAGATTAAAACGCATTTGATTGGTCCTTAAAACATTCTACGACCGTTGCTACGACCGTCGGCCGGAAAAAGATAAAATTGGTTTATGTTCAACGGCACCACCGGCAGGTCCACCGGCGGCCGGTAGAGATAACGGCAAATATGAATGGTCTTATGCATTTCAATGTTTTTAATTTAGACCGGTCACCGCAAACGGCACCGGCAGTCGGAACGTCAAGTTTATGAATCGGCCTTAAAAATCATTCCTTTTCACGGCAGCGAGAAAAATAAATATGTACATTTAGAACAAAACCTTTCCAATATATTGAAATGACTACTTACTTTTTACTGCAGTTTATTCTCTTCTATTTTTAATTGCAACAACAATATATTTTTAACAAAGGAGAACACAAAGACCAAACACGTTAAACTTTACCAAAAACAAAAACAGCAAAAACTTAAAGTGAGGTTAGAAGTTTATTTAGATTCGTGTTGATCTCAAAGTCAAATGTTGACAGCAATGTAAAGTTAAAACAGTATTGCACCACGTAAAACGAAAGTGCAAGAAACTGATCGCAAGAAATCTTTCATGCAATTTCTTGCTGCATTGCAGATACTAATTGCAGCATATAAAACGGCCTTAAAAAAATCTGATGTCGACATGCCCGATCAAGGATGGCCGCTGGTTTCTAACATATATTTAATTAAATATATGGTTTCTAGGTTTCTAATACTTATGGTTGCCCGTAATACATCAGAGGGCTACAGAGTTGCGCACGCATCACATTGTTGAACAAAATATCTAATATTACACTTCACGCATGGCCCTCCGCTCGTTACGGGGGCGCACCCGATAGAACCTGACCAAAACTAACCCATACGTGCCCAAAATTAAGAAAAAACTTTATACACATATGCAAAATAAAAAAACAAGTCTTCCTACCGGAAACGAACCCCGGCTGCCGTATCGCAAACACAGCATCCAACCACTGAGCTACGAGACCAGTTGACAGCAATTCACTAGATCCTAAAGATATGGTGTTTGTCCACAATGTAATGCGCGCGCAACTCTGAAGCCCTCTGATGTGGTACGGGAAACCTCTACTGTTTCTAATGAGTGACACGATTGTTTATTATAAAGACAATTATAAATTTCACTCCCTAGCACATTCGAGGGGGATATTTGGCTAAGGGCATATACGTCTAAGGGCCATACCACAGCATGATACAATGTTGTCTTTGTACCATGATACCACAGAATGAGAAACATTCAACAGGTTATCTTTCGAGTGACATCGCCAATCAAAACGCAGACGCACATTTTAAAGTTTTTCAATAATATATAATTTATTAAAAACAAAAAGCATTTTTAAATAAATTAATCTTAAGTGCTGCGTCACCCACTTGGTTATTTGGATAACTAACCCAAACTAAGTTACACGTGTTTCGTATGAAAATCCAAATCAAAGTAGGACACTGCTAAAACAATAAATGTAGTTATAACTGTTATTTAATTAAAAGAATCTGATTATGAGATTAATTATTTGGTCATTGAGGTTATTTAACTAAGTTTGGAACCTTTGACAAATTCACTACATTACAATTTTATCCACAACACCGAAACAGAATTTTTTTCACTCGATGAGCGTTTCGCTAATGTTAGTATCACCAGAAGATGATTTTAAAAAAATTAAAAATTCTGTTTCGGTATTGTGAATAAAAGTAGTGTGATGTAGAGGTTATGTAGAACAATATTAAAGGGAATTTCTAAACCCTTTTTATGAAGATTCTCATAGCACCACCCCTGAGAACTCTATTGTTTTGGAATTCAAAAAAGATGTGCTCAAGGTTTTATTCTTCTACACATTTGCGATTTGGGGACTATCTTTTTCTAATCCTGAAAATATGTATTATGGTCATACAATGACAGGTACGCATTCTAATTATGTTCACAATATTAGGTTGTCATTATTTTCAGCATTGAATCTTCCTTTGAAGACTGCCGCGGTTCTTTCTTTATTATTTATATATATATGGCTATATTAATCAAAATCGTCTGGCCATTGGGCGTAATTTTCGATGTCACATGCGCAATGGCGAAACAAGAACGAAATATCGGAATTATCCATGTCTCTACGTCCTAGCAAAACTTCTACAACACCTCGGTTGCCTGTGGTTCCTGCGCTGCGAGTTCGATTCCCGTTGGTCGCGACATATGATTTGTTTGCCGTTTTTTGAGGTTATGTTTGTTTTTTATTAATTTACATTTTTCCTTAATTTTGGGTTAGTTTGGGTTAGCCTTAGGTTAGTTTTGGTTAGTTCTTGTTTATTGAACCCCCGTAGCGAACGAAGCGAGCAGAGGGCCATGCAAGGCCATAATAATACCTATTATTCGTTTCGCCATTTTGCTAGACGCTTGTATATTGATCTCTTACTTTTGATGATCGGTAACTTCATCGACCACAAATAGTTTAACGTTTAGGTTTCTCTTTTTAAAACGCCCCATAGCGGTGCGAAAATAAAGTATTTTCTTGTTAACCTGTATCGTCATTCTTTGCACATAACACCAACTGGCTCAAACACTATAACAAGACCGACAACGAAGGTAAAAAAGCTGAAGCCTGTGCCATCAGCTGCGAGCTTACTCAACTTGTAGACGAACCAACTCGAATCCCAGAGAGGGGCCTTGAAGTTTCCGCCCACAAATTGTAACCACAAATTCTGATCAGTAAACAATTACAGCCCAGACGAAGTAGCTAGTGTTAGGTTCTAGGTTCTAAGGAAAGCAAAACTTTTACTGTTTTGAAATAATACTATTTATTCTTTATCATTGTATACAATTGAACACACTATACTACTCTTATAACCTTACAACTAATAGACACTTACAATTCATCACTCAATGAATAACTCCCCGCAACACGCGTTCTGTGAGCTATTTATATCAAGCCGAACATATATCGGGACTATTCCGGAAGCGACCGCGTGCCGCTTCTTAAAGGAGAGAACGCATTAGGCGGTCGGGGTCTCGTCACATCGCGGTCTGTGCTAGTCTCGACCGCGCGCAGTGAAGTTCCTTCCCATGTTTTATAATGTATGCATTCGCACTAGACGTTCTCGCTAGCATCGCGTTCTCCTCCTATATTTTCCAAAGGATCTCCAGAGACCAGCCCAGAACGGTTCGCGATGCGGCCGCACATATCGGGAAAAATATCAGAGCATTCAGGAATCTTCTCGGAGGGTGATAATTCATACGGAAATAACGTAGATGCGGCAAGCTAATTGTATAGGGTAGCCCAAAAACATACAGATAGTCGCTAGCTGTGACACAGCCTCCCTCTTAAACCACATGATGGTCCTGATCAGTTACTTGATTTCCCCGACGTGCTTTGAGCCTGTCGAGGTGGACAGGCTTCTAGGGCTACGTTGAAAACATAACGTCATTAATTCTTTTGATGACTCTATAGGGCACTTTTCATACTGGCATTAGCTTTGGGGATCTTCCTTTCTTCCTTTGTGGATTATATATCCAGACTTTGTCGTTCATCTAAAATCCTATAGAGTTAGCTTTAAGATTATATCGTGTCTGTATTCGGTCACTGGCGATACGTTCAAACGGTAGTCCCACAATATACTGGGTCATCTTTCCCCTAGATCTTGCCCCGGTTGAACACTGCCCGCCCCACTATTGCACATCCTGGCAATAGTTGACCCAGGAAAATCTGTCGCGGATCTTGTCAATCGTTTTGTTCACTTCGAGATGAGCACCAGACATTAGACATTCTATTATGAACTTCTTCCAGCACTTTCGATACCCTCTTCCTTGGTACCACTAACTGTGTCTTCACTACTTTTCCATCGATGCTTTCCCAGGCTCGTTTAAAGAGTCCAGGGTCAACTACCAGGAAATCCCACTAAGCCCACATGGTTTAAAAGGAAATCCCTTAGTTGTAATATCTCCCCAGCCTGGTCTTGGTTGAAGTTCTTTAGCTTTTAGCAGTAGTGTAACGAAGTTTCTATATTTTTAGGGGCATGGTATGCATTTCGGGTTAACTTTCTTATTTTGCGGGCTATCAACATCATTCTTTTTCGTAAATATAACTTAAATATTCTAAATCCAGTTCCATAAAATATTCCGTCGCGAAAAGCTGGTAAAGCGATTTGCAGTTTTCCGTAGTTTTCGCGCGGTACCGGTAGAACGCCGCGTCACTCGTCGTGAAACCGTGTGCATGAGATCCCCACCTAACTGGCAGCTGATGTCGCGGTCCCCACCACGCGTCGAGCTAACAAAACCGGGTCGCATTGCGCTAAACAGTAGCGTCTTCTGACAGCGATCTGATTTGATCTTTTCTGTTTGGTTCCACGACGCGACCCGACGTTGGCCAAATCGGCAGCACTGGATTGCTTATAACCGTCTGATAGGTCAGTGGTTAGATAGTGTGTATGAGATGCGAAGGTTGCTGGTTCGATCCCCATCAGTGCAACGCTATGTTTTAAATTTTTTTTTAGGTTAAGTTTGTAAAAAGTTTTTTTTCCTGATTTTGGGTATGTCTTGGGTTAGCACTTGGTTAGTTCCTGTTTGTTGAGCCCCCGTAGCGAGCGCAGCGAGCGGAGGGCCATGCGAAATAACTTAATTATTGCCGACATTCGGCCAGTCGCCGAAGGTCACCAGAAAGGATCAAAACAGACCGTCTGAAGATGCTAGTGCGCTAAACAGACAGAATCCACCCGGGTTCTCGAAGAAGACGACGCCAGCCAACCAGAACAGGCCTCTGAGGACCGCCACTAGCGCCAATGTAAGCCGCCCAGCTTGAACCGGACCAACGCCGTTTCCTGCAGATCGCCGCCATGACGACCGCCATCAGCCGCCCTAGTTGCCGCCTTTCTTGTCCGCCTTTGCTGATGCTATATAATGTAATAATGTAGGTAACGCGCTCTCTAAATAGAATGTTATAAAACGTTCACAAATCCACAAAAAAAAACAGCGCTGTTGACGTACTTGTATCCTCTTCTATCATCGAAAAACACTTCACAAGTCTCGTCCCTTCACAATCCTACTTCTGACACCAAATGTTACGTTTTTACCGTGGGTTCTGACAAAAGCACAAATTTTACTATTTTGAAATAATACTCCTTATTCTTTATCACTGTATACAATTGAACACACTATACTGCTCATAACTTTTACAACTAATAGATCTTTGTGTACGCCCATGCTATTTCGGATTGTTTACCGTGCTTGGTTTTAGAACGGTAGATTAAGTTTACTGGTTACTAAGCAAAAACGCGACGGTAAGTAAAATATATATAATTTGTCGAAAAAATGCATCATCTTTAGATGATCCTTTCTTGAAACATTAGTATTTTGTAGAGCTCCCTATTTCCCATGCCTCTTCAATATCAGAATTATCGTTCTCAGACTCACCCATACTTCTAAAACACTGCTGATATAATAATAGTCACGCGTTTGTCAAATATCGTGAATTAAAAAGTAAAATTACAAACGTATCCATAGTAACAACAGAACCCACTTAAGGTTTAGTGGATCTACAGGCAAAGAATATTATAGTAGAATTTTCTTTTTTTTTTCAATTTTTTTACCATTTTCAAGATATTTGCTTAGTCAATGTCTTCGTGTTCATAATAGGCGTACAAAAAATAGTATAAGCATCTCGAACAGTAAGGAGTTTACCGATCTCCTCCAATATTGGCGACTTCGCATTGTCGTCGATCGGTAAACTCTCCTTACTGTTCTTGATACTTAATATACTATTACAACTCAACACTCAATGATTAACTAACTGAAACAGGCGTTCTAAGCGTTATATATATCCAGTCGAATATATATCGGGCATATTCCGGAAACAACCGCTCGGCGCTTCTATATTCTCGGCTCGGCCGCACACATCGGGAAAATAACAGAACGCCAGGAATCTTCTCGGAGGTGATGATTCATACGGAAATAACGTAGACTAGTTGTATAGGGTAGCCCAAAAACCTAAATATGGTCGCTAGCCGTGACACTAGTATTATTTGCATATAAACTCGCACACACATGGCTTATTACCAGCAAGCATAAGAAGTTCCAAACACGCACGGCTATAGACCATACGCAAGCAAGACACATAATTGTACACGCACTTGCACGAGCAGCTCGCATACTTTCTTACTCTCGAGACATAGGCTCTAGATCTAGAAAATAAAAACCGAAATCCACCAACAGACATTAAATCTGAGATTATGGCAAACAAGAACTAATATTACTGGTTTATAAATTCGTGCACGCATGGCTAAGTATTAGTAAACATAAACATTCACAAACATGTACAGTTACAGATCATACGCAAGCAACGGTTAATAATATAGGCGCAAACAGTCGCACACGCACTGGCCTGAACATTCGTATACTCACTTAATTTGGATACACAGATCTAAATCCCAGAAAAAAAATACATCTAAATTCAACTTATACAAGACTTAACATTACCAGCATATACACTCGTACTCGTATGGCTAAGTACTAGAGACATAAACAGACGCAAACACGCATGTGTATAGATCGCACGTCAGCAACCGCTAATCATATTTGCACACACACTCGCACACGCACTGGCATGAACATTCGTACACTCACTTAATTTCGACACACACATATAAAACCAGAAAATCAAAAATACATGTAAATTCAAGTTATAGTACGCAAGACTTAATATTACTACACACACTACGTACACTCGTACTCGCATGGCTAAGTACGAGCAGACATAAACAGTCGCAAACGCGCCTGTGTATCAGTATCAGTATCAGAAGGGGTGGCCCCTAGCGGGCCTTGCACTTAGGCCACTAATTGGGCCCGTTGTGCCCCCAGCCAGCATTAGAGATCCTCCAGGATGCCGGTCCTCCTTAAGAAAGCCCGCATCTCCTTCAGACTAACACGACGCAATGAATCTGGCTCGATCGACGTCACGCCAAAGATTCTGTATCTTGCCCAAGCGAAGGCGGGGCATTCCGTAAGTAGATGGTATGGGGTCTCGTCGTCCTCCATGCACCATCTACACTCCCCCTCCTCTTCAGTTCTCAGCAGGGTCAGGTGACGTCTAAGCCTACAGTGCCCTGTGTAGAATCCTACCAGGGCCCTGCACTCGTTCTTAAGTAGGCACAACAGCCCCTGGCGAGACTCTTCGCGGGCTCATGTATCATGAGCCTAGTCTGTCTCATCCCCGGAGCCGTCAGCCATACCTCCTCCGCCCGACCCTCCATCCAGGCCTCCAAGTCTCTTTCGCAAACACTGAGCGATCCCCACACAGAGATCAGGCCCCAAGTGTCTGCGTGCGGAGCCTTCTATGGCTAAGGCATCAGCGGCCTCATTTCCCGGTACACCCGAGTATCCCGGTACCCAGACCAGCGTGACCTTTTTAACCTTTGTAAGTTCAATCAGCCAGCTTCTACACTCCCTAACAAACAGAGAGCGCGTACGGACCGACTTCAGCGCCATGAGTGCGGCCTTGCTGGAAGCAGAAAAAAATCCTCCCGCCAACGACATTGAGCCGTAACGACTCCCACATCCCCATCATGATCGCAAAAGTTTCCGCTTGGAAAACCGTAGTGTGCTCGTCCAGTGAGGCAGATAGCTCCCCCTCCAGGGCCTCACAGTACGCACCAGCTCCGGACAGTGTTCCCATTCTGGACCCGTCTGTGAACCAGACTAGCCCATCCCAGGTTCCCGTCCTTCCCTCCGTCCAATCCTCCTTTGTAGGGAAGAGGAAGTTCAGCCCCTCGGGAAAGCCTATCTCAGGAACCATCGCGTCACCTGGCATCCCCAGAATGGCTAGGTCCCCAGACAAGCCCCGCCATAGACCACAATGGCCCGGGCAGGAGCCGTTGTCACTCCACATCCCCGCATCAGCCAATCTCATAGCCTGGTCTGGCTGCCTCGTGCTTCACCCAGTCCGCCAACGGGGACAACCCCACCAACACATCCAGGGCCGTCGTGGGCGCCGTACTCATAGCCCCGGTGATGCAGAGGCATGCAAGTCGCTGTAATTTGTCCAGCACTAGTCTGGACGCCATTTTCATCGATTCTGGCCACCAAACAACCGATCCGTGCATGAGCATCGGAGCGATCATCGTCCAATAAATCCATAACATGGTTTTCGGCCCAAATCCCCAGGGCCCTCCCAGCGCCCTACGGCAAGCCCACAGGGCACTGAGCGCCGCCGCGGTCTTGAGACGAATGTGTTCCTGATAGGTCAGTTTGGAGTCCAACCAGACACCCAGGTACTTGACGCATTTCTTAGCCACAAGGGGGGTCGGTCCCTTCCAACGTGATGTTGGGAGATACCTCCAGTTTCCTCTTCCTAGTGAAGGTAACCATCTTTACCTTGTTGGGATTTGCTCTGAGTTCGTTATCCCTACACCACTGTGAGAACCTTGTCAGTGCTTCCTCCAGAAGCCTCTGCAATATTCCCACCTCAGTACCTTGTGCCATAATCACAACATCGTCTGCATAGGCCTGTACATAGACCCCATGTTCTGCTCTCAGGATGCGTAGGATCTCGTCCACCACTAGACACCACAAAAAGGGGGATAACCCCCCCCCCCCCCCCC
>JAEQML010064941.1:0-21526 GCA_016904865.1 Pissodes strobi | reverse complement strand
GTATTTTTTTTTGTAAATTGGCTCTGCCGTTGAAATAGATAAATAAATAAATAAATAAATAAAATATCCCCCCTGATTTTATGCTAATAACGAGCCACTTTTCAGTTTTCTTACTTACGAAACAAACGACTAGACTAACAGACGCCAGACGGTGACGAGAGGGAGGAATACATTACATTATGCAAGATGGAAGATGGAACTGCTGAAACCAAAATGGTCTGGCCTGGCCGCGCGCATGGCGCGACGTTGCCAAGTAATAGAAACTGAAAATGTTTCACATTAAATTTTTATTGCTTACGAAAGTTTAAGAATTTATGATTTTACATACAAAATCATAACCCTAACTCGTCGTAAACCTTTATAGCAAATTCTTTTTTAATGCGAAAATGGTAGCATTACTCACATTACTGGTTTATTGATAATTATTGGTACAGTATAACAAGGAATGAAAGATAAACGCACTGCTCCGGCAACGCCAGATTTGGAGGGAAATTTAAAATGCTAGAATCATAATCTGGGCAAATGATCAGTAGTATATGAATTTTAATTTTTAATTATTGTAGTTTGATTTCTATATACCTAGTAACAGTAAAATCGAACGTTCTTACCTTTTTATTTATTTATTTATTTTTTATTAATAATTATTTAGGTACACATATATTACTTTTGTAACTTTCGATCAAACTTTTAAATTAAGCTGTCAAATCTAGACAAGCTTCAACTTTTTGCCAAAATTACTAGTGTTTTTGCATACAACCGTGGCCAAAAAAATTTAGAGGACTCGTGATTTGTGCGGACGTCATAATGACGTGATTATTGTGGGGTTATAAAAACGCTATTTCAAAAACGTTTTTTTTCACGTGAGTATTTAGTTACTAAGTGACCTCACTTTAAAGTCGTTTACGGCAAGCCGTCTTAAGGTTAAATTTTGCGGTACCAAAAAGGTTTCATATATGACGTTTTATAAAGGTATAATGAAATGACGTTTATTTCACGTCATATTTAGGACACTGTAATGACCTCACCAAATTTTGACCATATATCGACGTTTTTATCACGTCACACGTCATCTTATGGTTGCCTGGGTTGCCATTTTAAGGCTTCTACTTAAAACCACAGAATTGTTCAACTTAGGTTTTTCACATTTGAGAACGCAATAAATAGCCTCATGGTCGGTGTTTATAGGCTCACAGGTTAGGACCCCGCTTTCTAAAATTAAGTCTGTAGAATTAATTAAAATAATATCTATGAGTGATTCATTACTTTCTGTGATTCTAGCAGGACTATCAATTATTTGGTGCAAGTTAAAACTATCCAAAAAATATCACATGGAAACTGACAGTCACGATTATTCTTATTTAAAATATTAACATTAAAGTCACCCATACAAGCAAATATATCACTATTGCAGACTAAAGTGAATGAATACTTAATGTCTTTGTAGGGAAAACTCATTTTGTACAACAAAAATTTTATGAACCTATTTTGAAGGTTTTCTGAACGTTGTATTTGATAACTATAGTTAGGGCACCATATAATACTGTTATATTCTACTAAACTTCGAACCAGACAATTATATAATGACCTAATTGCTCTAATATCACAGATATCTCTACAAGTACGCCGCAGAAAACCCAACATTCTTGTCGCCCTTAACCCTTAACCACCGTCTATAGATATTCTAATAAGTCCGCTCACTCTGGCATGCGGTGGAAAATACTGCCGTTGACCTTGAACACACTCGGCCACTGTACAGTAAACGAATGGGTGCAGCTACGGTGTACGATCAATATGAACTGCCGCTCGATTATTTTTATACAGGGAGCGTTCTATTAGGAATAAATGATATGAATATGACTACGTATTAAACATTATCTGTCTCATTTATAGCTCATTAATGATACTACTTTGTAATAGTTACTTAGTATTATAATAAATAAGTAAATAATAAACGAAATATTATCTACGATATGGATAAAAATACCAGTAGGTACAACTTGTATTATTATTTATTCATACACGGGCTAAGCCCATTCGTACAGGAGTACTAAAAATAAAACAACAAAACTAAAATTAGATAAACTAAATCTAAGTATAGTCATCGAGTAGAACGATCGGTGGTATAGTTAAAACAATCATATATGTATTACTTAACATGTTTCGGAACTTTACAAAAAAAAAACATTAGTCATTAGTACTGTAATGCCTCTTCAAGAAGATCTTAAGACAATTCAGCGATTCGTTAAAAAAGTCCCCCTCAAATTTGTTTGCATTTTTTATTATTCTATTTATGGGGGAGTTCTCTCCATAAAGAGTTCTATGCTGACACAAGTAAAAAGTTCGTTGGTTTCTTAAAAATCTCGGAGGAACATAAAGCTGAAATTTATTTAATAGTTCTGGGGAATTTAATTGCCCATTTATAACTTTGTGGGTTAAAACAATAGTATTGTTTAATTACGAACACAAGTTACAAAATATAACAGGGAAATAGCGACAATGGAATAATTTTAACTTGATATTTTCGGCTGTTGATAGGTATCGATATTTTATTACATTTTGTTATTAATATGACATGCGTTGTCACCGAGGGGTTAACCGCTGACTAGAATTTGTACACTAAAATACCATATTTGACAAATAATACCAAAAATACCAAAACAAAATACCAAAAATACCAGAAAATATCAATATTGTATAAAAAAAATACCAAATATCGTAAAAATTGCCAAATAATACCAAATAATACCAAAAAATACCAAATAATACCAAATAATACCAAATAATACCTAATAATACCAATTAATACCAAATATTACCTAATAATACCTAAATAATTTAATTACGCGGGTGTGCCTCAGGGCGCAATTCTTTCACCAACTCTGTTCCTCATCTATATTAACCACCTGCTGACCGAAACGAAAAATCCTGTTTACAGTTTTGCAGATGACAGTACCCTTGTCTCCCAATTTAGATCAGAAAAACCTTTACCAGCGACTGAGACTTAGCACCACAGACAGGAGCAGACTACAGCAATTAATCAAGACCTGGAGAAAGTTGAAATTTGGGGCGACAGAAATTTGGTCCAGTTCAATGCAGCAAAGACCCAAGTAGCCACGTTATCCAAGAGGGCCAATACGGCGGGCCCTGACATCATTATGGCAGGATCGACCATTCTTTCATCCTCGTCAATCGGACTGCTGGGTGTCTCGGTCAACAGCAATATGTCCTGGCATGGCCACGTTGCTAACATCACAAAATCAGCCTCCCAGAAGCTTGGTGCGCTATTTCGCAACGAAAAACTGTATACACCGCAGCAGTTGCTCTTGCTCTATAAAGCGCAAATAAGACCGTGCTTAGAATATTGCTCACACATCTAGGGTGCCGCACCAAAGCACGCCCTAAAGCTGCTGGATTCCATTCAGAAGAGAGCTGTGCGTCTTGTCGGCGACTCGGAGTTGACCCGGAATCTGGATAGTCTGGAACACCGCAGACATGTGGCCAAGATGTCCCTGTTTTACAGATACTTTCACGGCAGATGTTCACAGGATTTTGACCCTGAATTTGAAATTTAATTTATTTGTATTTAAAAAAAATATAATTTTTTAAAAATCAACTAAATATTTTTAGATTATTTTTTTTAATAAAATAATATTTAATTTTTTCAAACCTTCCCTCCAATGCTAAACACAGACTTTTGACTGGATTCAGTGAAATACTTAACCTTCGCCAATATAATAATACACCAGCTAACATTACCCACCGCTGTTGGGATCTAGTTTTTGCCAACTTTAAAACACTCCTGCAAAAAAACGGCGTAGGTACCACTTGTTAATGAAGATCCGTATCATCCATTCTTACTGATCAATTTTCAAGCGGCCCTCCCTCACATAGGCAACTTTCCTGTAAACAATGATGATCTACCCCTTAATAATTTCAGAAAAGTCAATTTCATAGCTATTATGAGCTAATGTCGAACACTGACTGGTCGCCTGTTCTCAATGGCACAGATGTCGGTAACTCATGTCAGTCTTTATGAGATTCTAAATATCATATTGGCTACCTGTGCACCTCCGTGGCGTAGGCGCTTTCCTCCATGACAATGTATTCAAAAAAGAAAAGGCCTATCGTGACTTTAAAACTCATAAATCTCCATTTTACCTCGCCAGATACAAATCTTTGCGCAGCTTAATTAAATCGAGCTCCGACAAGATACAGGGAATATATCCGGCATGCCGAAACAAGCATAACTTCTGATTCATCAAACTTGTGGTCTTTTATTCAAAGCAAGATAGCTCAATCCCGCATTGCAGCCATTGTGAAAGAAAGACACTAATCACTCTTACCACGGACCCCAATGTGCCGTTTCGGCTTTTTCCAACTATTTTCAAAATGTGTACCAGCCTGCAAATATTGATCCGTTAATGCAGTATTCCGATAGCATCGACGCCGACGTTCCGCCAATAACTACTGATGATATAGTTGTAGCAAGCAAATAACTTTAAAACAAGATCACCCCTGGCCCAGACGGCGTCCCACTTCATTGTTAGAGACTGTTCCATCGTTTTGTGCGAGCCCCTGTGTCATATCTTCAATCTGATCCTGGAACTGGGCATGTTTCCCGAAACCTGGAAGGTTGCAATAGTCTGTCCCATGCATAAGAAGGGCGATCCAATAGTTATTGAGAATTATCGTCCTATCTCCATGTAACTTCTCCAAAATATTCGCGATTATCCTGCACAAATTTTACCAACATCTTTGTTATCAAACTGCTTTATTACTCCTTCGTTAGACCAAGGCTGGATTATGAGTCACTTGTATGGTGTCCGTGGTATGATTGCCATATTGATTCGTTGGAGGCTGTGCAGAGGCGATTTCTCCCGTATCTTATGTTCAGAGAGGACGGTATTTTACCCAGACCGAGGGTTTGGTCATAACCTTTTGTTGTCTAGATTCAGGAAACTGTCGCTGTCTGCGCGCAGATGCTCACAATCGCTGACATTTCTTTATAAGCTTCTCCATGATGTGATCGATTGTGTCTTTCTTTTGGAAACTATACCATTTCATGTACAGCGTTTAGCAGCTAGACAACAACCCGCGTTCAGTCTGAGATTGGCGAGATCTAATATTCTATACCAGTACCCCATTCACAATATGTGCAAAAATTTCAATCTTGTATCAAACGCCTCTCATATACATACCAGCAGCTTGTCTAACGTCCTGAAACATCTGCGTGAGGCGTCTGGTTTCTCCTCAGGTTTCCCACCTTAATTGTATCTCCGCATTCTTCATCTTCATTTTTCATCTGTATTTCCCTTGTTTTCATTTCTTTCTTCTTTGTCACTTCTTATTTTGGCTTATTTTGTTTTTTTTTTAGTTTCCCTAACTTACTTTACGTTATTCGTAAAGTTCTTGATCGGTTTCGTTCCTCTCAAGGTTCCTCTACATTCCTTATATTTAGTCTTAGTTTAATTTGCAAGTTTATTTTAATTATAACTATTATTTATTTTATATTTTATTATTTTTCTTTGTATAACAATACTTTGCTCTTAATTTGTATGTGAATTTCCTGTAATTGGGCGTTTGCCTGTTGGAAATAAAGAGTTTATAACTATGTTGGGGTTTGGAACCTTCGGCAACATGCACTAAAACAGAATTTTATCCACAATACCGAAACAGAATTTTAGCACTCGACGCGCGCTTCGCTAACCATGTTAGCATCATCAGGAGATGATTAAGACTGCCTTAATCATCTCCTGATGATGCTAACATGGTTAGCGAAACGAGCGTCAAGTGCAAAAATTCTGTTTCGGTATTGTGGATAAAACTCTTTTAGCAATTATTATTATTACCATTGGATTTTTTTTCCGAATATAGCTTCTTGTATATATTACTTTTTAAAAATTATGGTAGATTAAGCATTGGATAGTGGGCAATTATCGATTATCAGGATCAAGCAAAAATTATGATAGATTCCGATAATTATCGGGCATTTGGCAACACTGTTTAGGACATCGAACAGGTAGTTGCGACGTTGTGACATGTGCCTTGTGAATTATGCATAGTTATTGCGCATGCTCATATTAGATAATTGTACAAGAAATACCATAAAATACCACTCAAAATACCAATAATACCAGACAAAATACCAAATATTACCAGATAATACCAAATATTACCATATAATACCAAATATTACCAGATAATACCAAATATTACCAGATAATACCAAATATTACCACAAAATACCGAAATAATTCCAAAAATACCAAGCCAGTGTACACCAAAATACCATCAGCGGTTGGCCCCTCGGTTGTCACAGTGGATGTCGTCTTTAAAAAAAAAAATTAAAACATCAACTAACCTGTGCCACACCCATAACTTAACCCAAGCATTAAAAGAGTTTTCCATCTAGGGTTTTTTTATTCTTAATTAGTGGTTAAAATAGCGATCAAACTCACTTATACTCATATATAACTCAACTTATATACATAATTTGGGCGAAGGTAAATATTAGAAATCCACAAATTTTACGCTATTTTGATATTCTTTGAAATCATGAAAGTGATTTTTCAAAGCCATGCATGTCACGACACGATTTGGAATTTTCGTCTCGCAAGAGAGATAAAGCATATGACTCTCTCTCTTCCTCTTTCTCTTTTATGGAATCGGTAAAGCATTAATCAATTTTTATGAGACGAAGTGAAACTAACCGAAAGTTGATTGGACGACTAACCCAAATCTATTAAAATTGATTATGACGCATCGGAACTGCTTCAAATGACTAAAACGAGTTGAGACTAAGTGAAACTAACCGAAAGCTGATTCGGCGACTCACCCAAACTAGCCAAATCTTAGATCATAACATATCGGAACCAGTTCAAATGATTAAAATAAGTGAGATTAAGTGAAACTAACCGAAAGTTGATTCGATGACTAACCCAAACTATCCAAATCTATTAAAATTGATTATAACGTATCGGAACCGACTCAAATGACTAAAATAAGTTGAGACTAAGTGAAACTAACTGAAAGTTCATTACACGATTAACTAAAACTAACCATCTAACCAAATGTATTAAATTTGATTATATCGTATCGGAACCGGTTCAGATGTCTAAAATATGTTGAGATTAAGTGAAACTAACCGGAAGTTGATTCGATGACTAACTGAAAATAACCACATCTATTAAAATTGATTATAACTATCGGAACCGACTCAAATGACTAGAATAAGTTGAGACAAAGTGAAACTAACTGAAAGTTGATTCGGCGACTAACCCAAACTAACCAGATCTAATAAAATTGGTTAGAGCATATCGAAACCTGATCAAATGACTAAAATAAGTTGAGACAAAGTAACCGAATGTTGAGTAGACGACTGACTAAATGTATTAAAATTGATTATAACGTATCGAAAGTTCAAATGTCTATAATAAGACGAGACTAATTGAAACTAACTAAAAGTTGATTCGGCGACTAACCCAAAGTAACCAAATCTATTAAAATTGGTTATAGCGTATCGGAACCGCATCAAATGACTACAATAAGTTGAGGCTAACCCAAACTAACCAAATCTATTCAAGTTGATTATAACGTATCGGAATGACTAAAATAAGTTGAGACTAAGTGAAACTACCTGAAATTTGATTAGACGACTAACCAAAGCTAACCAAATCCATTAAAATTGATTATAATGTACCAGAACCGGCTCAAAAAAGTAAAATAAGTTGAGACTCGCTAACGAAGTGGTCACTTCCATCACGTATACTGTGCTACTCGTGACTTTTTCTAATAAAAAATCATTAAAAACTTGTGTACAAATCTGCTGTAATTGCTACTACTTTTCTCTGCCGACTTTCAATGTATTGTTTTGTTTTTATTGAAATAACGCAGACGGCGCATGAGAGGTTTGTAGACAATGCTGTGTTGCCAGAATAATTCTTTAATTCTATATGGTTTTAAATTAAAATGGTACATTTCTCAGTTTGACAATTTTATGTTAGTCAATAGTTGTGTTGTGCTGAATTTAAAATATATATCTATATAATATCTATTATTCCTGAAATTATTATTTTATATAACTTATTAAAGCGAGGCAAAGCAATAGTGATATTAAGCTGATAAGAATTGATATTATTCATTGCTCTATATTAAAGGTCGAAAAGGGGATTTGAGGAGCATGATTATTTCTCTTGCTGACTATAGGTATTTTGTTTCCTTATATTCCTTGCGTTTCTATACAAGCGTCTAGCGTCTGCGGTATAACCATTTACAATCATGCGCAGTTGCGTTTCGGGATCAGCTTTTGTGCTTGTGATACTACAGCCCGGGTTCGATTCCCGTCGGTGACATTTTATTTTTATTTTTTTGGTTATATTTGTTAGTTGGGGTTAATTTTAGTTTAGTGTTAGGCAGGGTTGGTCAAGCGTGTAGGGCCCCCGTCTCAATGCGCTTGTTTGATTCATTAAAGTTAATTTCGATTATGTTTGCTTAATATGGGATATTGACGTGCGCGTAGCGAGTAGCATAGGACACGTGATTGAAGTAAATACTTCTCAAGTTTCAACTCATTTTATTTATATGAGCCGGTTTCGATACGTTTTTATAATCAATTTTTATACATTTGTTTAGTTTTGGTTAATCGTCTAATCAACTTTCTGTTAGTTTCACTTAGT
Organism: Pissodes strobi; assembly: GCA_016904865.1. NCBI lineage: Eukaryota > Metazoa > Arthropoda > Insecta > Coleoptera > Curculionidae > Pissodes > Pissodes strobi. The sequence goes on along the minus strand of JAEQML010064941.1, from coordinate 12,851 downwards.
CAACTTATTTTAGTCTTTTGATCAGGTTCCGATATGCTATAACCAATTTTAATAGATTTGGGTAGTATGGGTTAGTCGCCGAATCAACTTTCAGTTAATTTCACTTTGTCTCGACTTATTTTAGTGAATTCAACCGGTTCCGCTAGGTTATAGTCAAATTTAATAGATTTGGTTACTTTGGGCTAGTCATCGAATCAACTTCCGGTTAGTTTCACGTAGGCTCAACTTACTTGAGTCATTTGAACCGGTTCCGATACGTTATAATCAATTTTAATACATTTGGTTAGTTTTGGTTAGTCGTCTAATCAACTTTCAGATAGTTTCACTTTGTCTTAACTTATTTTAATCATTTCAACAGGTTCCGTTATAACAAATTTGAATATATTTGGTTAGTTTGGGTTAGTCATCCAATCAACTTTCGGTTAGTTTCATTTAGCCTTACTTGAACCGGTTCCGATACGTTATAATCAATTTTAATAGATTTTGTTGGTTTGGGTTAGTCATCCAATCAACTTTCGGTTAGCTTCATTCACTTCGTCTCATAAAAATTGAATAATTCTTTACCAATTCCATAAGAGAGAAAGAAGGAGAGATCACGTGTAGTTACATAACAGTCATCAACAGTACAATAAGAAAAACTACCCTTAGTCATCTTAACCATATATATTTTTTAAATAGCGTATAGCGTAAATCGTGCGGAAACTATTCCGTAAAAATAAATTCACACCATCCGATCGCGGAAGTACTTATAAATAAATAAATAAATAATCCTTTATTGCCAACCAAATCTTTTTACAAGACACAGCAACGTCAAAAAGAAAACAGATGCGGCCTAATGCTTACTAATCTAAATCTAAATTATAATGGATGTTCAATAGCAGGAACGCCCCAAGCAAAATACATCTTTGTAAAAACAAGCTTGAAAATTATTAAAAATTTTTTAGGTTTAAAATAATTAAAAGCCTAAAGCTAAAAACATATGGACTATTACAGACATATTAAAAATTGGTTTTTGAGGTAATGTGTGTAAAAGATAAAATAATCTAAATTAAATTAAAATCATATATACACTCATTATGTAAAAAGGTGGTAACTTCCTTTTTAAATTTGTTTGGGCAAGCAATCTGTTGCAGGTTATTTGGTAAAGCTCTATATGCTTTTACTGCCCTATAGCCAGGACTTCTTTCAAAGTAGGCAGAGGAGTGCGCAGGGATGCTAAGGCCCATCCTGCCTCTGGTAACCACTGCCATGTCCTCGGCATAATGATCCACATTTGCCGGAAACAGGCTTGGCTCTTTTTTTACTAGAGTTATTAAAGATAGGAAGTAGAGTGAAGGTACCGTAAGGACACCAAATCCAGAAAAATATTCTTTACACGATGTTCTAGGGGATAGCCCATATATACAACGTATTATCCGTTTTTGTGCTTTAAAAATTTTTATAGCTTGGCTAGACGAGCCCCAAAATAAAATTCCATAAGTAATGATTGACTGGATACTCGCGCAGTAAAACAGTTTTAAAGTGTGTGTGTTCAATACCCTCCGGAGCCTTCTAATTACTGCACAAAGACTATTTAGCTTGGCTGACAAGGCGCTGATATGTTGCTCCCAATTTAAAGAGGAATCCAGATGCACGCCAAGAAATTTCATACTATCCAGTATGGGGATTGATTTTCCGTTCAGTCTTACATACAACGATTCACTCCTACTTTTTGTTTTTGAAAAAGACATTAGACCAGTTTTTCCTGCATTTAGGGTCAACAGATTTCCCTGACACCAATCTTGCATTTGTTCTGCTGTACGCATACAGTCCCCAGAGAGCCCCCCAAGAGACGAACTAGCCAATATGACTGACGTATCGTCAGCATACTGACAGACAAGCCCCAAAGAAAGAGCCCCACAGAGACTATTCGCGTACAGAAGAAAGAGTAACGGACCCAATATGGACCCCTGAGGAACACCCTGTGTCAAAATTACTGTATTTGAGAAGCATTGCTTCCCGTTTCTTATCACACTAACGGTTTGTCTCCTGTTGGTTAAATAAGATTTGATCAGAGACAAGCAGATTCCCCTAAGTCCGTAACCTTCCAACCTCATAATTAGAATATCATAATCAATAGTGTCAAAAGCCTTCGAGAGGTCAAAGTATAAACCAGCTACTTTCTCATTGTTGTCGACTTTTTCTGCTATAAAAGATATTGTTTTATAAATAGCTGATTGAGTAGACCTGCCAGGTCTAAATCCAAATTGTTGTTCGACAAGAATGTTATGCTGTTCTATGAAGTTGATTATTCTATTATACATTGCTCTCTCAAAGACCTTTGACACCGAGGGCAACAGTGAAACTGGTCTATAGTTGTTAATGTCTTGTTGGTTGCCTTTTTTATGAATTGCTAAAATTTTTGCTGACTTCAATCGTTCAGGAAACACGCCTGAAACAAAACAGTCATTTATAATATGAGTTAGTGGTCCTGTTACATATAGAGAAATGCGTTTCAGAACATACACTGGAATTTCATCCAGCCCTGCCGAGAATTTATTAGGAAGAGAAAGAATTATATTATATATTTCATTTTCACACACGGGCGACATGAAAATTGTTTCATGGCAAGTGATCTTACCTTTTATGTTATGATTAATATTTTTTGAACCAAGATTGAATTTGTTAGAGAACATTTCTGCTATTTCACAGGGATCCTCAATAATGAGGTTTTCATTATTTCTTATTGTTATCTGGTTACATGTTTTAAAATTATTTGTTGCTGAATTAAATATACTCCAAATTGTTTTGGTTTTGTTTTTTGAATTGATTATTCTATTTTCATTTATGCCCTTTTTATAATCAGATAAAAATTTTCTGTAGAGTTTTCTCTCAGATTTGTAAAAGTTGTATACTTCAGGACTTTTTGTTTGTTTATTCCATACATACAGGTCTTTTATGTAACTAGAATAATTTCTTATCTCAGTGTTAACCCAAGTATCAGATGAATTTCTACTTCTAGAAGAGTTTAATGGAAAGGCCCTGTCGAAGTGGTAAAAAAGTATGTTAAAAAAGCATTCATACTTCTCATTCGCGCCAACCTCTCTCACAACATCACTCCAAGTCTCACTCCGCAAGTAGCCTATAAATCTGTTTATATTTTGTTCTGTAAAAAAACGTTTTTTAATATATATTGTACCCTCACTCCTACTTGTCCCCAATTTTAGTACTTGGCCATAGTGATCAGAGATATGTGTAATAAGAATTGAAGTTTCAATATCTGATTTTGGCAGATTACAGAAAATGTTGTCAATCTGAGTTTCCGAGGCAGAACCAGCCCTAGTTACACCCCTGACGCTTGACTCCAGGCCATAAGCAGAAAAAAGCTGCAACAAATCATTTGATACACCATTTAAAGCCAAAAAATCAATATTAAAGTCCCCACAAATTATCATTGACTTGTTGGGCTTATACAAATAATGTAATAGCTCATTTATTTTTGTAAAAAATATTTCTAAGTCTCCTGAAGGAGATCTATATAAACAAACAGTAACATAATGTTTTTTAAATTTAAAAAACTCAGAAATGCAGTATTCAAAGTGTTTTTCAATCTGTTCTACCTTTGCTTCGACCTCAGTCAGCTCAAAACTTTCTTTTGAAAATATTGCAGTTCCTCCCCCTCGATAGCAGGATCTAGATGAAAAACTGTGCAGACTATAATTTTTCAGGTTCAGTTGCTTTATGTCATCTCCTTGAAACCAGTGCTCAGAAACACATACAATATCTGGATTTAACTCAGACAGCTGCACCTCAAATTCCAGCACTTTTCCATTTAAGCTTCTGATATTTTGATGTAGTAAAATTATATAATTATCTGCAGTTGAAGCTCCGTTTTGGGAACTGCTTGATAATAATGTGGCCTTATCCTGACTGACCAATATATCTGATTGTATCTGTAGTGTTTTTTTATTTATGTTTTGCCTAAAAAATTGCGACCCATGGCAAAATTGAAGCGTTCAAAAGCAGTGCCTTTTGGCCAAAAAGATGTTTCATAAACTATGTCTTTTAAGTCAGGCTTTACCCCAATCATAAACCTAAGTTTGGATGACTTTATCGTCTTAGCTTGGCAAAGTGTTACTTCTATATCTTCAATTTCTGTTTTTCCTCTCTTGTTGATGTATTTTTTGATGCTCTCCTCTGTAACTCCCTCTGGAATTTTGGATAAGAACAGCCAGATTTTCTTATTTTTCTGAGAAGTATTTGCACCATCAAAAGTATGTTCGTCGTCGTTTGTTCCATATTTGGGTTTCTTTTTTATCTTTGAGAATCTACTTTGTACATTGTCTTCAGTTTGTTGTTGTTTTCTCTGACGTCTTTTGGGAACCTCGAAAGGTTGCTCATAACTGTCCTCTGTCCCCTCTTCGCTCTGCTGTGTCGGCTTATTAGCATCGCCTGACTTTTTGACCTCTGTGGTTGTTGCTTCGTTTTTCTGAACTGTTGCTGTTTGGTTGTTATCACTGTTTTTAACATTTACCAAGATGCCGCTTAAGGAAGCACCAACACCATCTTGGCAGGAAAATTTAGCATTTCTTGAGGTTATATTTCCATTTTTCAATTGTTTTTCCATTAAACTGAGTCACGGCTAAGCCGTGACATTGACACACGTCAATGTCAATGCCGATGGGTGAGGGATTGGCGCAGGCAGGAGGGAAATTTTCCGCGGCACGCTCGAGGGAGCGGACTTATTAGAATATCTATAGACGGTGCCTTAACTACGGAGGTGCCGTCTGAGAGGCGGTGTTTAAACGAAATACCTGCATTTGTCAAAAACGGTAACGTTGACAAGGCCGTTACCTTATGTATTCCTGGCGTGATTGGTGGTTGACCAGAACAAAAAAATATCAGATATATAAGGCTTGAAATAGGTCAGTTCTCTAGATATCTTCCCGCGGAGCAGTTTGATAGACGGCACGTCCGGATATACGTAATAAAATCGGTCGGAAATTTTTCGCACAAATATGGCCGAACCATCAAAACTAGTTCGCTTTAGTGATGTAAACTATGAAGAAACACTTCGAAAGTGATATGACGAGGCAGATTGTAATGCTAGTGATATTAGCAATGTTCTAGAGGAGGATTGCGAGAATTCTGATAATTATAGCGCCTCAGAACTCAGTCAGCGTACAGTAGTGATGAAAGTGAAGATTACGAGTCACTAATAAATCGAGATATTTAAAAAAAAAATAGTTGTGTCATGTACGTCCAAGAAAGAAAAACCGCATGACAAAATATCTGTGCTTCAAGTGCAAAACGCCGGTATGTCTGCAGTTCAATTTTACCTTGTACTGAAATAATTTAGTTTTAAGTTTTCGTTGTGTATTATTTTTTTCTAGTTTTTTTCATTGCTTTTTTAAAAGTGTTTTATGTACTAAATGCATTAAAATTGTAGCAGTGCACTTTTTAAAATTTTAATCGTGATTCGTGACCGCACTCAATCATACAGAAAAGAACTGGCTTTGTCAAATTGTCATTATAAAATTAGGACGTGTTTTAAGAAACTACTCATTAAAGTACTTCCGAAAACTTAAAAGATTATCTAGAAATATCAGTTACAAATTATATTTAAGATCTTTAGGGCCTTATGTCGCAATACCTGTAGTAGTCTGTCAGACGCACGTCCGAGTTTATGCTCCGAACACCGCACCTTCGTAGTTAAGGGTTAATATCACATTATCGATGTGTCTGTTAAAACTTAAGTCGCTACTAAATGTTACGCCTAAATCATTAAAATGGTTTACATTCTCCAAGATATGATTATTAATTGAGTACGGATATTTTAGCGGACACATACGTTTACAAATTGACATAACCTTACATTTATTGACATTAACTTCTAAACAGTTGGCATCACACCAGTTGACTAGATTTTGTAGGTCTCTTTGTACTTGCAGACAGTCATGCGTGGACGCAACAACACAAAATAATTTAAGATCATCGGCATAGAGAAGACATCTACACTTTTGAAACACGGATACGACACTGTTGACATACAGCAAAAAAAGCACTGGGCCTAGGTGGGAACCCTGCGGAACACCAGACACACAATTTACTTCACGCGACAACACACTGCCAATCCTCACACGCTGCTTTCTTCCCAGAAGATAAGATTGGATCCATTTAATGTATGAACCCGTAATTCCCATTCTTAAAAGCTTCTCAGTGAGCAATTGATGGCTTACTCTATCAAAAGCCTTAGAAAGGTCCGTGTAGATGACATCCACTTGAGCTCAATCTTCAACTTCCCTCGTCAAATAGTCGTGAAACATACCTAGGTTAGTTGCCGTTGATCTTCCCTTGTAAAAGCCATGCTGGTAAGGCGATAAATGATGCTTGAACAGCTCAAAAATCTCATCAGTAATGGTCGACTCAAAAACCTTGGATATTGTTGGTAACAATGAAATCCCACGGTAGTTTCCGATATCCTTTCTTGAGCCAGACTTAAAAATCGGAATAAGCCAGGAGCCCTTCCACCTATCTGGAAAGTATATTATATACCTAGGTTGAGAAGTAAGCCATTATTTAGCGAGTACTTTTATACATAATGTGCGAGGTTAATAATGGCCTTCTCAACTGAGGTATATATATAGAATTTTTTTTACAACTAACACTGATATATTACCATATTTGATTCGATTTGATTTTTATATTAGTCATTTTCTACTTATTTTTCGAATAGTTCGAAATATCAGGTAGCCTGGAAGTTCAGTTGTCTAACTGACAGATATCGAGTCATGAAAAGTGAGTCATACTGTATATAATTTTTTTACTAATAGCACTGATACAATCCTTATCATTATTTGAATTGATTAGATTTTGAAATTAATCATTTCCTACTCATTTTTCAAATAATCCGAAATGACAACTAGTTGTCAAACTAACAAGTTTGACATTTTGACATTTTCCGTTTCGTTATTGACCTAGGTTTTTTTTAATATTATTATTTACCTAGGGTGAGAAATGTTACTTCTCATTTGAAGAATGGAGTAAATAATGGTAATTTATCATGTTAGTAGTAAAAAAATAGATTATTACTGTAGAAGGACTGTATTGCTAACTAACTCAGTTTTATTTTACCCCCCGTATTTTGCTCACAACTTATTATGATGTTTTAGAGAGCAAGTCTGCTAGTACTCGAGACACTGATGTGTAAACATAAGTATCCTATATCGACATTGGTTATGTAAGTTAATGTATTGCTTCAATAGCGTTTAACTGGATAATTTTTTAAAGCCCTTGATATTTTGTATGCTTCACAAATATTTGAGCACTCGTAGAGAGTATATGTCGTCTTTGTGACGCCTGAATATACGCAACCACTTTTTTTGAATTGGTTGCCTATTTTCTGGCGTTAGAAAGAACACGTTTTACAAGGAAGCGCTGAAGTAGCTGCGCACTAATCACTGCGCATGGGTTAAAATGTCACTTCCGTCCATTTTCCCGAGATTTACCCTCACACCTCGCCTCACACCGCCGCGAGCCGCGTGAGATGTTTACACATCAAAAAGTATTACATGTATATCATTAGTAACACATGACTTGGTCAAAATAGTATTAAATACTTATATACTAAACAAAGAAACGGTGCTCTTCCTTGAGCCTTAGCAATAGATACTGTAGTTATCCAGCTTTTCAGAAGATCATTGGCATTAAATTTATCATCTGAACCATATACGCAGTAACAAATAAAGGTTGTGCAACTAGGGAATATGCATAGTTGGCATTAATCTCTTCTTCAAATTGTTGTTGTATCTCATGAACTGATGATGCCTGAAACAATGTAAGAAAGTTTAATATAAACTTGAAAGCTTCATAATTCGAGATTACCTTAAAAGCCTTATTATTTGGATATCCATCTGAGTTCAAGGGTAGTACAAATCCAACATTAGTGTATGTGGCTGGGCAATGTTGAATTCTTCCGTTAATTCTAGTGCCATCTTCGCTTAACAATACTAATTTTCGAAGGTTCCGTTTTTCCAAATTCTCTTGTAGTTCTAGTCTAGTATTCGTGGTTTATCCTCTTCAAAAGTTCCATGTTGGCTAAATTCTCTTAGTACTGTTGATATGGAGGGTAGGGTCCAATTTAAATTTGAAATCAAAAGTTCATATAGAATATATCCAAGCACAAAACTTCTTCAATGATTTGGCATATTTATTGCCTATGCTTGATTCATTTTTAATCTTGGATGCGGTTAGATTTAATAAACTTTTAACATTGTACCTTTCTTGCTGTTTGTGCGCTCTCGCCAATATTGGATAGTTTATCACAATTTTTAAAAAGCAATTTCTTGAGCGCTATGTTTTTCTCTATGACTTTTTCAGCTTTGTTTATGTATTTGAAAAAAGAAGTAATGAATGGTTGATCTTGGTGAATCTTAGACAGTCTCCTTTTTGCTCTTTCACTTTCTGCTCAATCTTTTTTATTTGAGGTTGATTTTCACTTTTGCCTTCTATTTTGCTCTTTCGTAATAGAATATTTTGATGAATCACAATGATTCCTTGACTTTCTGACTTATTCGAATATTCGCTCATATCTTTGACCGGTAAGTCGAAAGTTTCATCAGTATCTATGAGTTCAGGTTGCTCTTGAATTTCTGGCAACATATGAATATTGTATTATCATCCATTTTATTTTTAAAATAGCTTGCTATTGTTTTAAGCTTTTTTTCGTTTTGGTTCTGCAGTTGTCTTCGCTTTGAATGCCCTTATCTTTGAAATGAGTTCAGACATGCTTATAAAAATTCCAAGCATAATTAGCTTTTGTTTCTCAAAATAAAACTTTATTGGTGTCAAACATATGAAGCATTTAAATTTCTTCATTGTGCCCAATCATCACAGTTACTTCTGTATTTGCTAAATTAGTTAGAATATTACTTTTGGATTTAGTCGATATATTTTCTACTATGGCATCAACTGCTTTTACTAGTTCCTTTTTCAGACGTTTTTTCTCTTAATTTCAGTCAACTATTACCTTATTTTCTTCCTTGCTTGATTTTTGAGAAATCGTAGGAAATGATTCTGATCCTTCTCCTTGAAGTTCTATTTTGCTTGATTTTTGAGAAATCATACAAAATGATTCTGATCCTTCTACTTGAAATTCTATTTTCTAACAAGTACATACAACTCATACAAGTCCATTCTTGAGCAAACCACTAGCAGACCTGTTTTTATACAATACAGCCGAAAACAGACGTACACGTGTCGCCGAAGAGCCAAAGACCTGAAGCAAAAAATGGCCGCTTGCCGCGATACCAGTTAAAATGATATGCGCACCCTGGGTGCGCATGCAATTTTGCTTTTCCGATTCTACACGATATCAGCCGAAACTCTTGGATCTCCACGTACCTCCACCAGATCTCCACGTATCTCTACCGGATCTCCACCGGATATCCATGGATTTCCACAGTTCTCCACATATTTCAAGGGATCTCCATGAGATCTCCATACCGTAGGACAGAAGATTTCCGCAGTGACTACCCCCTCGGGGAACACTGCGCAAATAATAAATCTTTTAACAGTGCTTACCTTGCCATCATGTTACATTTTTGAATGCGTCCTCTATGCAAAAAAAAATCTGCACCAATATAATCAAGTAGCAGACATGCACAATCACAACACCAGACAGGCTCTCAATGTGCATATACCCTTCTTTAGGCTGAAAAAATCCCAAATATCAACTCTCTACTATGCTCCTTTATTCTTCAATAAATTGCCAAATGCAGTAAAGGCCCTGTCAGGGAAATGTTTTGCATCCACAGTGAAAAAATGGTTGTGTGATAAGGCATTTTATGTCAATGAATTTTTGCATGCAAATTGCCAAATATTATCTCTTTTTTAACATACAAAAGTCTGTGATCTTAAAGAGTAGGTAATTTCAAATCTCCAACCAATTTTATTATATTATGTGACTATATACTCTATTTCGAAATGATGCGAAGTAATAAATCATTTTCTGATGGCTGCTACATAGGCGTACATAATTACGTACATATACGTACATATTTTAAACGTTTACCTGTCCTAATACTCGGACTTTCCCAGCATGATATTTATCACACTTAGGTTTTTTTATTACTATTGTAAACATTCAAATTTGACGATTTTTTGTATGCATACCCTAAAGTTTAAGTAATTGTAATTTTTCAGTTATATTTGTTCTTCCGAAGAAGACACAGTGTGTTTGTTTCATTTCATAGTTTCAATTAAAATGGCTAATTCAGTTTTCTCTCCAGTGAAACGAGCGAGCAAATGTCCATTTTCTGTTAACGAAAAGAATATTATTCTTAATGTATATGACGCCCTCAAACATCAAAATCCTCTGTATAGCGTTGATACTGTGGTGGAAATGTGTTCGCAAATGACGGGTGTTTCAAAAACGTCGATATATAAATTAAGGTGTGAACGAAAAAGTGGAGCTGTAAAACCACCTACAGTGGAACTTCGATAACTCGAAGCGGCATTTGCCGATAAAAAAATTCGACTTATCGAAACTTCGAGTTATTGAGACGAGGTGTGTTTACTACATTTTTAGTAAAGTATGTACATAATCTGTTTTATCATAACAGTTTCATTATGTAAACAGTTTTACTAAATCGTATACATACAAGATACATAAAAATATTTAAAACAATATGAATGAAACTCAATACAGATTGAAAAGTAAGAAGAAAACTTAAATTATATGCAAATATGGACATAATACATATGAGATGAGAATATACACATTTAAACATTTATGTACATGTTGCGTATATTATGAACATAATATGTACGCACAATATGTATATGTAATTACGTACACTTAGTACAAACATATTATGTATATACACACATATGTGTATGTACATAATATGCTTGTAATAAGTGTATGTAATTACATATACATATTGTGCGTACATATGTTCATAATATACGCAACATGTACATAAATGTTTAAATATGTATATTCTCATCTTTACGTTTAAAATAGTCACTTATCAGTTTTTAGCGCACTTCGTTCTCCCACATGTTTCGATTCCTACTGACCCACTCGAATCGATCGATACAGCGTTGTTAACAATCAGACTCAACCAGTTCTCCTTGAAATATTTCGACTTATCGAAGTTCCTCCTCCAGAATATTTCGTCTTATCGCGAAATTCGTCTTATCGAAGTTCGACTTATCGAGACCAAAATACATTTACTTTCCAGACTTAAAGCAATGATTTGAAGGATCAGTTCGAGTTATCAAAAATTCGAGTTATCGACGTTCGACTTATCGAAGTTCGACTGTATACCATCTTCAGGAAGAAAGACGGTGCCTATCGATGAAGACTACAAACTTATAATTAGAAGAACAGTACATTCCTTTTATTTTAATAAGGAAATACCAACCATCGACAAAATTTTAGGAGCCTTGAAGCAAGACCAAAATATGTCTCCAACGATAAGCAGGAAGAAATTGTGGACAACTTTAAAACAAATGAATTTCAGCTGGGAAAAACAAAGCAGAAAATCGCTCCTAATCGAAAAAGATGAAATTATTTGCTGGAGGAGACATTACTTAATACAGATAAAGCAGTTTCGAAGTGAGAATAGAAAGATTTATTATCTGGACGAAACATGGCTTAATGAAGGATATACGGTTGGGAAGATTTGGCAAGACAAAAATATTTCAAGTTTTCGTCAAGCATTCTTAGAAGGCTGGTCCACCGGACTAAAACCACCATCTGGGAAAGGAAAGCGACTGATTATTACACACCTTGGAAGTGTTGATGGTTTTGTTGAGGGCGGTTTGTTAATGTTTGAGTCAAATCATTCTGGCGATTACCATGAAGACATGAATGGCGATGTGTTCGAAGAATATTTTGAACAAATGTTAGATCTCATTCCACCTAATTCTGTGATAGTGATGGACAATGCGAGTTATCATTCCAGAAAAGTTGACAGAATACCAACTAATTCATGGAGAAAAGCGGATATTATTCAGTGGTTTAGACTGAATAACATACCATTTGATGAAAGTATGGTGAAAAAGGAACTGTTGTCCATAGTGTCCTCAAATAAAGCTCGTTTCACCGAGTATGTAGTTGACAAAATTGCACAGAAACGAAGTATTACTATTCTTCATCTGCCTCCGTATCATTGCGAATTAAATCCCATTGAACTTGTTTGGGCCCAAGTAAAAAGTTATGTAGCAAGGAGAAACACGACGTTTAAAATGAAAGATGTTAAAATTATCTTTGAGGAATCTTTAAAAAATGTCGATTCTGAAAAATGGCGTAAGTGTATTGAGCATGTTATAAAAGAAGAAGAAAAAATGTGGAAACTAGACCATTTAATTGACCTAATTGTAGAGCCTTTAATTATATCCTTGGAACATGACGAAGATTCGACGGATTTTTCTGACGACGAAAATGATATACCATAGTTCTCTACATAACTGTTTACACAAAATCGCAATTCTTATACCTTATTATATAAATATTATATGTGATAAAATGTTACAGTAATACTAACTGTTTTTGAATATACATAAATAAGTGAATAAATAAAAGTACTTAGGTAAAACAGGTATTTTAAATTAAATACCCAAACGTACGCTACTGCAGGTAGAAAATGGCCCCTTTGCTAATAAAGCCTATTGTTTGCAGCGGGATTGCCATACAAAACAGGGTGGAATGGTTAAAATATAATACAGCAGGCTATAACAGCTGTGGCTAAATATTTAGAAATCACAAAAATTTATTTGACCACTCTGTTAGCGTTTTGCATTTATAAGTAGGTTTTATTACTCCGCATCATTTCGAAATAGAGTATAGTAACTGTTGTTTCCTT
>JAEQML010064940.1:0-21528 GCA_016904865.1 Pissodes strobi | reverse complement strand
CAATCATTTTTGGCGGGAAAATTTAGCAGTTAAAATTTATCTCCTCGGTCTTCTGCGCTCCTGATACAATATGTATTTTTGCCATGTGAGAAGATACTTTTAAGTTTTGCTCCGTCATTTTTGGCGGGAAAGTTTAATTGCCAAGCTTTCCCGCCAAAAATTGCTAAAGCAAAACTTAAAAATATGTATGTTCGCATTGCAAGAATACATTGTACCAGGAGCGCAGAAAGTCGAGGAGGTAAATTTTATGTGCTAAATTTTCCCGCCAAAAATTATTAACCCAGACTAAAGCCAAATTTGAAAGTATGTATATTCGCATTGCAAAAATACGTATTGTATCAGGAGAGCAGAAGGTCGAGGAGGTAAGTTTTAATTGCCAAACTTTCCCGCCAAAATTGACGGAGCAAAACTTAAAAGAATCTATTTTCGCTTTTCAAAAATACATCTTGTACCAGGAGCTCAGCAAAACATAAAATTATCTATATCCACATTGGAAAATTACACCAGGAGCGCAGAAGGTCGAGGAGGTAAATTATAATTGTCAAATCAAATCCTAAAAGAATCTATTTTCATTCTTACATTTTTTCCGCCAAGAACGACTGAAGCAAAACTTTTCAATTTAGATTTTTTATACTAAGGTTTTGCTCCCGAGATTTTGGCAGGAAAATTATCATTTAATATATTCTGACATTTGTCTTTACGATCTTTTGCGCTCCTGGTATAAGATGTATTTAGAGATATTAATATTTTCGTTTAAAGAGAATGGATTTTTTAACAGGTACTAAAATTTTGCTCATGACATCTTTTTCTAAGCGAGAGTACACATTATACTTAGAGAGGGGAAGCGCCTAAAAGTAAATTTTTATCAGCATGTTTTAGAGTTGCTTATGGCAGTCACACAAAGTTAATGTTTAGGCTGGTATACTACTTTTAAGCATCAAAATCAAACACAAAATAATATTAAAAACTATATTAACATTATATGATATGTATGTACAATTTTATAAAAGGGAAAGCACAAACACCTATCCGCCGTCCCGCAACAATAACAGTTATTATTTTTATTTAGAAAATTTACACAACAAAACTTCACTATCTATTTTTACAAATATCGTCATAGCCTTCCTATAAGGCAATTCATTACGTTAGCTGTAGATGCTATAAATACTGCTTATATACCTATAAATATTATTATCCTCTTGTTCGAGGTTTAAGCACAACGGACAAACCTTAAAAAAATATGATAACAAATCTCCTAAATTTTACCCATCTGAAAGAATTTTAAAATAAGGATCAGTACAGAAATTAACGGTGTTGCAAGGCACAAAGTGTTCGAAGACCAGGATTTCGTTTTCACCTACGTTTATAAAAGGAGCAGACAAATAGCCAGATTGTTGTGGCCCAACTTTTAAAAATTGAGGTAAGACAAACCCATTACAAACTGCAACAATAACAATTATTATTTTAATTAAGAATATTTTCACAAGAAAACTTCACTATCTATTTTTACAAATATCGTCCTAACTTTCTTATAAACCAATTGCTTAAGTTAGCTATAGAGATTATAAATACTGCTCATATATACATATCCATTTGTTCAAGGTTTAAGCCCAATGGATAAAACTTAAACAATTATGATAACAAATCTCGTAAAATTTTGCCATCTCCAAGAGTTTCAAAATAAGGATCAGTACAGAAATTAACGGTTTTGCAAGGCGCAAAGTGTTCGAAGACCAGGATTTCGTTTTCACCTACGTTTAAAAAGGGAGCAGGCAAATAGCCGGATTGTTGCGGCCCAACTTTAAAAAATCGAGATAAAACAAACCCATTAACCATTATGAAACCTTTACTCCAGCCTTTAAAATCGATATATGTATCTTTTGGTTCAGAGTCAATATTTAGCTTTGCTCTATATAATCTGGGGCCATTTGCGAAAGTAGGAGGTCTCCATCTGGTGAGGGACTGCGTCCATTTCTTTTTGAACTCTAGAGGAATGATTTTCCAGTCTGATATCACTTGGTCGTTGATTAATACATTGCCCTGCCATAGGCCCTTATACTGGTTAAACTGGTACAATTTTCCATAATTTACTCTGCCAAAATTTTCAACAACCAAGTCGAGAGTTGCTCCAGAATAATTCTGATCTCCTAAGTTAAGTGTGGAATTCTTTTGCCTCCAGTAGCCAAATCCATTAAGATCTTGTTCGTTCTCCAATACTTTAGATACTAATTTGCCATTGATTAAAACTAATACTGTATCACATACATGCCCTTCAATTTTCAGGATTGATCCTGCATGTATATCAAGGTTTTCTTTTCTATAAACGATATACCCATAGCTTTGACCACTTTTACCGTTAATATCCAACTGTTCCATAGAAACTACTTTTTCGCTATCTATAATATGAGCACTTTGAGCTATCAAATCATCTAAGGTTAGTTCTTCTGTTATTTCTAATTCAGGGTAGGCTACTCGAAAGATTGGTTCAGGCGGAGATGGTTGCCGGATATACAGTTCGTTATATTCGGCTGTCAGTCGTTGAAGAGAGACGTACTTATCCGTGTAATCGCCATTTTCGGACAGCGGCGCATCATAATCGTAGCTAGAAGTATCTGGTTGATAACCTGGAATTATTTTTAAAAAAACTATGTTTAGACAAAAATATCTTTACTGATCATACTATATACTACGCACAAACACAAGCATAAATAACAACTTATTATTTATTCTTGTGACGATGTCAAGGAATATTTTACACACATTTGTCTGTTATTTAGAATATTTCATCACTGAATTACACTGGCAAAGGTTCTGGAGAAAAACGTTAAGATACGATCAATCAATTACCAATAGGAGAGACTGGGGAGGGTTAATACATTTTCTACATACCAATCCATTTATGTACCATTTAAAAACTTCGCTTAGGAATTTGGCAATATAAATTGTTGAAAATTGTCTAACCTTGACCATAAATTGTTAAAATTGTCAGTACAAAGTGTCTCAAACCCCCTTATACATGGAAGGCTTGATACACTAAATGGGAGGTTTGATACAATAATAAACTAGCTATAAATAGGAACGCAATATTTTATTATTAGAACACTAGGTTGTAACGGAACCAGTGTTACCAGATCTACTATTTTTATAGTAGATCTACTATTTTTGACCTTTGGCTACTATTCTACTTTCTTAAAGGTAAATTCTACTATTATTTAGAGAAAAACAGAATACTTGAATAAATATCCTAAAACTACAAGAAAAAATTTAAAAATTTAACAGAAATCTTAAAATTCTAACGTAACATCTTAATTATTTTTGTGAAGTGGAATTACGTTGCTATTTTTAAGCAGTTTTAAAAGATGGCACCACCACCACTAGTTCTATATATACATACAAGGGATTCACCGGCTCGTTCTTTGAATCGTTTATCGTTTCAATCGTTTAAATGTCATTAGCATTTTACCTACGACTTGTCACTTGTGTGTCTGTGTCGGCGTGTTTACTCAAACCCGACTGAATAACAGGTGTTAATAGTTTACTGTTAGTGGTTAGTGGTATTAGTTCTGCTTTACTTCAGTTTTACCATAAATAGATATGTTTTTTTTTTTAAAGCTAGATAGTGAATTTGTAATCTACTATTTTTTTAATCAATCTACTATTTTTTTTACATCAATCTACTACCTAACTGTAAAACTGATCTGGCAACACTGAACGGAATAAATGCTCATTCCGCTACACTAAATTTATACATTCAATTGCAAATTATTCTCGATAATTAATATTTAAGTCGCCAGTGACATCTATTCACGAATGAGTTTATTTCGTGCGGATAGCGATTTTAAGAGTGCTAGTACTCTATTTAGTACCTACAATTCTTGAATTTATTTTATTATAGATTACTATATTTAATATGGAGTGTTTTTATGACTTTGCGCTACGTGGCTTCTAGTGTTGATCACATGTTATAAATTAGCCAATAAAACATCGGTCCAACGTCCAACGCCTTGAATTTTGAATACGAGATGATCATCTTGTGTTGAGGCATTGATGGGGTGAATGCTGATTTATTAATCTTGAAATATTTAATTTATCTTGCAATATTTTTAACTAATTCTTTCACTTTTAGAGACATAATTAATATTTGTTTATGCTTCTCTTAGTATTATTTGACTAAAGCAAGAATTTAGCATTTTTATATTCCAGTTTTAATTAGCTGACATCTTTAACATTTTTAAATTATTGTCGTGACCTTTTGGGTAATATTACCGATTTATTGGCGAATATTTTGATTCTTGGTTGGAAAAAACTGAGGGGTGGGAGCCATTTAATCTGTCTTTGGTATCTGAAAGTGATATAATTTCTTGCTTACAGGTAATAATAAGTGGTGCTGTTGGAATAGATGGTATCTCTATACACATGTTAAAGCATTGTTTTCTTCATTGCATTGGACCACTCTTAAATATCATAAATTACTCCCTTCAGTATAGTAAATTTCCATCTGTTTGGAAAATGGCTCTCACAACTCCAGTTCCCAAAGTTCGTAACCCTTCCTCGGTGGGTGATTTGAGACCCATTAGTGTGCTGCCCACTACCTCCAAGCTTCTTGAAAAGATTGTAAAAAACAGGTAGTCGAATACATAAATCATAAATCATTGCTGCCTGCATGTCAGTCAGGATTTAGGGCTAATTTCAGTTGCACAACAGCTTTGTTGGAAATCACTAGTGATATTTCCAAGTCATTTGACCAAGGGAACTGTTGTCCAGCTGTTCTGATTGACATGACGAAGGCTTTTGATTGCCTGAACATTGAACTTTTAGTCAG
Source organism: Pissodes strobi (assembly GCA_016904865.1). NCBI lineage: Eukaryota > Metazoa > Arthropoda > Insecta > Coleoptera > Curculionidae > Pissodes > Pissodes strobi. The sequence continues at coordinate 16,706 of JAEQML010064940.1, read as the reverse complement.
TAAGCTCAGATATTACTGTATTGAAACTCGGGAATGGTTTTCTAACTATCTTAAGGATAGATACCAGGCAGTGAGGTTGGCTGATCGAATGAGTATTTCTGAGTGGAGGGTTGTGTCTAGTGGAGTGCCGCAGGGTTCTATTCTTGGCCCTTTGCTCTTTAGAATTTTTATAACAGATATTGTTAAAAATATTAAATATTGCAAATACCATCTATATGCAGATGACCTTCAAATATACCTGCCAACATCAGTAAGTAATCTGCAAGGGGCTGTAGCGAATATAAATTCTGATCTCTGTGGCATATCTACATGGGCTACAAATAACTCCCTTTTCATAAATCCTATTAAAACCCAAGCAATCCTTTTTTCAAGGACTAAAATTAACACAGAAAGCTTTAACATTATTTTAAATAATTCAAGAATTGCTTGGGCAAATGAAGTAAAAAACTTGGGTTTATATAATATGGATGAATCATTGAGTTTCAATAGCCATGTTAATCATGTGTGTAAGAAGTCATTTTGTACTCTAAAGTCACTTTATGAATATAAGAATATATTAAACCATGATATCAAAAAAACTTTAACAAACCCACTGGTTCTTTCCATACCTACTTAGCTGGATGTAGTATATGGCCCATTCCTTACTGCCTTTAATAAGTATCGCGTGCAGAAAATTCAAAACTCTTGTGTAAGATATGTCAAAAAATTGTCTCGTAGAGATCATGTGAGCAATAACATAGTAGATGAGTGAACATGAGTCAAAAGAGATTTGTACATATGAGCTGCTTAGTGCATAAAATTGTAACCACTGGAATTCCATCTTATCTATCCGAGTGTCTTGTCGAACGTGGGAATACACATGATGTAAATCTTCGCAATAGGAGGGCAATGTGTATACCACAACACAAAACTGACTTTTTTAAAAACTCTTTTTACTATCTTGCAGCTCATGTTTATAATATTTTGCCAGACTATCTAAAGGTATTTAGTCATGTTTATTTTTAAAAAATCTGTAAAGATTATATATCTGCAACCCAATTGAATTTGTAATATGTTGTTTAAGTTTACCTCAAATATCTATTGTTTGTTTATTGTAGTTAAGCTTGTAGTTAAGTATGTATGGTGGTTATGAAAATACATTGCCGGTAATTTCCACCTTTTGTATGTAACATGTTTTATATACAATAAATGGATTTTTATTTTATTTATTTTATTGTATTTGCGGTTCTCATTAATCAAATTCATGTAATTTGAAAGAGGCTTAGTACAAATTTAGGGAGATCGAAATTATTTTATGGTTCAGTGGTCACGCATATTTTTTTACTTATTTTCATTCAAATTGAACAGTATTATGTGGGTTAATTCTCGGGGTAAATTCTATATATTCCTGCAAAGGTAGTAAATTGAATTTTCAGCAGAATTTCTCCGAATTTTCCCTTATAGTATTGCTGGTTTTCACCTTTTTTCCTTTTCAGGTTCATTTCATTAAATTCTTAATTTATTTGTTACATCAAGCACAATATAACTATTAGCATTCACCCTGTCTAGTCTCAATCCTGATGTACCGACATTATTTTGCATTTATGAGAGGTTAATCTCACATATGTAAATTTATCTTTTATCTAAATTTCTATCTCAGATGCGGAGGTAGTGATGATATTATCTTTATTTTTAATTGAATTGAGGCGCAAGGCGGACCTAAGTAAAAGTAATAGTAATTACTTATTTTGAATCATAGGACTCATTGTTAGAGGTTGTACCTCTATTGATTATCAAATTTAAAATTACCTTTTATTTAAATCTTATCGAGAGTCACTGAATTTGAATGTCATTTCATTATTTTCTTTAGAATTCTATATTTTAATCATCATTTTCTTTTGAATTTTATATTTTAAAGTAAAGAAAAGGAAATCTTGAGTAACAGTAATTTTAATTTTTGCTCATTGTCTGCTCATCTCAACATAGTAATTAAAGTTTCTGATTATATCTGCCTTTACCAGTAAATTATTAATTTGTAGATTGATTCATCATATGTTTAACATTGTCACTGATGTTCACATGATATTTCCTTGCATATTATTTAATTAGCAATATACATTGGTGTAAGACTAGTTTCCTATGGCATGTAACATCTCTGGATTGGTGAAGAAAACATCTTGCTTGTCAAGCAGCAGGTGTTCGTCCACTTGTTGTACTGAACCACTCTGAGGGAACCAATACTTCGTTAACCAAATAAGTCCTCGATAAACCCAATATCCCAACCCAAGATAAATACATTGTAAAGACCAATCTTGTATTGTAACATTTCATATTTCTTTTTTTTATTTTTTCACATTAATTTTAATTTTTATTATTTAGTCAATTTATTCATCAGATAAACTCCATTTCAAATAATTTCATAAATCATATTTGTAATCTCATTTAATTATATAATTAATATACTGATTTTAGAATTTGCCTCTTTAATTTGTCGCAGGATGGAGGTCTGCAAGACATTGCGGATTGTGAGAGTAAATTTCTGATACATTTATATTTATATTTAAGTATTCATGCTCAGTTCACATTGTCTCTAGGAACTCTGGCGCCCACAAAAAAATTACTGTTGATAAGTAAAACAACACCCCTGAGAATAACCATGAAAAAAAAAAGAAAACGAGTCTCAAAACGAACACCATTTGTTAAAAAATTTCTTACGGTTATGAAAAGTAGTATACAGTTGGCGGACAACTAGTATTGCACTTTGATACATAATTCGCAAGTAAATATAGTTATATTATAATTGACACCTGCCAGGCTGAATGTAACCATTTTAGAGATTGCTGGCTACAAATCCTTTTTCCCCAAGAACGCGACGCATCGTCATCTGCATCAGAAAATAGACATTTCTCGTTTTCGTTCTCAGGATCCGAGTCAACAAGCACACTTCTTTTCGTTTTTTTATTTATCTCAATCAACAACTTTTCTTTTAAGGTGGAATTCATTACACCCTGCATGGTGTTATTCGAAATTATCACTTTTCTAGTTTCACTAGTTATTTTTTGTTTGACCTGTTGAAGGTTCGTTTTCATCCATTTTTTTTTCTTCCTCATATAAAATTCTGCCTCCATGGTTGATTTTTTTTCTACTAAGAACGTTCAGCGAACAAAGACCCGGAATCGGAATGCAAAAACCATGTTAACTGGAATAATCAAATTTAATTATTCTAATTTGGAAAAGGCGGCGCCGGCGGAACTAAAACCGAGGTTGGAATTTACAAAACATGTTAAAGCGCTAATAGATACTTAGTCTCTTAGAAAAAATATTTTAATAGCTGGACACGTGTTTATTCGAGATTTTTCGAGGAGAACAACAAAAAGCACGCCTTGAAAGATGATATATAAAGCTAAGCATCTTTGGGAAATGGTTAGTCAGAAGAGATTCTTCACGCGCGATAGCACATTACGCTGTCCAAAAATATAGGAACTCGGAAAGAAAATGTCTTCACGCTCGGTAGCTCGTTATGCTGCCCAAAAATATGGGAACTCTGAAAAGTTGATCAGATAAAAAAATCTTTACACTCGGTAACTCGTTACGCTGCCCAAATCAGTATTGACCAACTCGCGAAACGTGTCTGTAAGTACCTAGGCCCGTGGAAAGTAAATAAGTAATCAAGAAAAGCCATTGCGCCATCTTTTTTCCGTCACATTTTTCCAACTCGGATCCGGAATTCGTCACCCGTCGTGAGGCAAGGTACTAAAAACTATTAAGGCTTGGATTGCAGGTTAACATCAAGAACAAGAGAGAAAGTTTAGCTGTAATACATAGTGATAGGGAACCTGTATTTATCAAAGCATCCCTGATGTATAATATTGACATTTTGATGAACTATGATTAAAGCCCAGTCCTAGTGTCAATTTGTATTTTATTTATTAGGAAATGTAGAATTTATCTTAATAGCTTCCTAGATTGAATTTTTGAATTTAAGCATGGGGAGAGTCAGATAAAAAGTAAATGAAAGTGGGATAAATGTTAATAATGATAATTAGATTTCTTCTTATTATATCACAACTTATTGTCAGACGAAGTCTTAAATAACTAGGCCATAACAGAAATTACCTGAACATATTTAAATAATATAAAAAAAATTAAGGTGTATTTGCATAACACGCTACTGAAGTGAAACTTCTGCCCGTACCGTACGTTGCATTGAAGCACTAGCGTCTTCGTAGAGCGGTCTGTTTTCCACACAAAAACTAACCCAAACTAAACAAAAGCATGCCAAAAGCTAACTAACCCAGAGTATCGGGAACAAACGTTCAAAACAGACCGCTGTCGGAAGACGCTAATCATTGAAGCGCGCTCACGGGTCATGAGATCTAACTACTAGCTCGACTACGTGGCGTTGCATGTTTTCCATAGCACCTCGCATAAAATGAAGTTATCCTACCGTGCGTAAAGAAGTCACTTCAAAAATGTTGCCTTAAATTGCGTGCTCCCTTAAATTTGAAATTGTAACGGAATATAAGTTATCAAATATCAGCCTATTCCGCTCCACTAAATTCTATCTATTTATCAATGGTTTTCGATGTTCGGTATATTAATCGGCAGTGGCATGGATATATTTCGCACAATTAACTATTTAAGAAGAACAGGTACGCAGATTTATATCCATAATTTGCGTATTCGTGCCATTGTAGATTCCTTTATTCAGCGAGTGCTATCTGTTCGGAAATGAGCTTATCTCGTATAGTTGGTAATTGAGAGACGTAGTACGCTGTAATTTAAGTATTTAACCACAGTGGATTACTATAATTAGTATATATCGTGTGTTTCTTTGATTTGACGCTGCATGACCCATAGTAGTGATCACATGATATAAATTGCCCAATGAGAACATTGAAAATCAGGTAGGTAGGACGTACAAAAGGTCAAAAGGAAGGTCGTTTCATCTTTGTGGCAACGGTTGAAGCGGTAAGTGATAATAATTTGATCTTAAAATATGTTATTTATCTTGCATACATTTCGCTAAATTTTTCATATTTTAAATACAGAATTATTAATCGTTTCTGATTCGGTTAATCATATTTCGCTAAAGTAAGAATTAAGCATTTTTGTATTACACTTTCGAGTGATTTACGATTTCAATATTCTTAATTTTTTTGTAGTGGCCATTAGGTTTAAATACTGATTTGTTGATGGATAATTGCCTATCTTATTAGTCGAATTCATGTAATTTGATAGAAAAGTAAGAATTTAGCATTTTTGTATTACACTTTCGAGTGATCTGCGATTTCAATAATCTTAATTTTTTTTTGGTGGCCATTAGGTTTAAATACCGATTTGTTGATAGATAATTGCGTATCTTATTAGTCGAATTCATGTAATTTGATAGAGGTTTAATCCCAATTTACGAGAACGTAATTATTTCATCGTTTAGTGGTCACACATATGATTTTACATATTTTCATTTACATTGAACAGTATTGCTTGGGAGATTCTCGGAGCGAATTTTATATGTTCCTGTAAAGTTAGTTAATTGAATTTGAGTAGAATTTCTATGGATTTCCCTTTGTAGTATTGTTGATCATAGTTTCCAGGCTTATTTCATTAATATTTCAGTTGATTTTGTAATACCAAGCATATAATCATTAGCACTTGCCGGCCGCGTTTCAACAATGATGTATCGACATTAATTTACATTTATGAGGGGTTGACTCACATCTGTGAATTTACTTGTTTTTCTCTTTATCTTTTATCTTAATTCATCTCTCAAGGCGAGACAGAGATTACCTCGTTTTTATCTTTAATTAATTGAGACGTAATTACGTTCAATTATCGTTTATGTGCCAAGGGCCATATATATTACTTATCTGGAGTCATAAGACTCGTTTTAAGAGAGGTTGTACCTCGATTTTCATATTTATCATAAAAATCAAGTTATCTTTTATTTAAATTTGCCGAGAGCCACTGTTTTGACAAGTTTCATGATTTTCTTTTGAATCTTAAATTTCAATCATAAATGCGTTTGGATTTCATATTTTAAAGTAAAGAAGAGAGATATCTTGATCTTGGATATAGTAGTGGAGTAATTATTTATGGTTGCTTAACGATAGTTATCTATAATTTTTACTCAACTTAAAATTGTAATTTATGTTCTGTTTATACCTGCTGTAACCAGTCAATTTCCAAATTGTCGGTTATACCTCCTATGAGATATTCCAACTGAGGTCCACAAGATACTTTCCTGAATAATTAGTTAATAAGCAATATAAGTTGGTCTAAGACCTTTGTATTTTTTTATGTAACGATCAGTTCGAGACGAAGACGTCAACTACAGCTTTGCCGTGCAAAAAAGTAGGAGTCCCCACTAGGATTACCTGTAAGACCTGGATACGCCTATAGTGAGAGAACTTAGCTACAGGCGGAAGCAGTTCCAGTGGAGATCCTAACCGATCGCATGGTTAGAAATGGCTGAACGAAGTTATTGCATGGTTACAGATAACAGAATGAAGTTAAGTATCAGTCAGAAGAAAGATCGTTTGCTTAGACCATATATTTGTTATAATTATTTTTTTTTATTCGTGTACATTGATTCTCATTTACATTGCTAGTCAATTTATTCCAAAAGCCAAAACTTCATAAGTTGTATTTTCATCTGGTTATATAGATTTTAATATTTTTTTTAAACCTCATCATCTTGTAAATTAGTTGTTAAATTAATATATATTGTTTTTAGAAATATTTTGTTTGATTTATTGTAGGATCGATCGAGTTCTTTAAGATGCGAATTAATTTTTTAATGTTCTTATCTTTATATTTCTTGATATCTTAATATTTATCTTGTTGTTACATTGTCTCAAGGAGCTCTGGCGCCCACAATATCATAAAAAAATATTATTAGTGCAAGAGACAACTCACACCCTCAAATAAACTAAATAAATTAACTTTCGCTCTACCCTTACAAATTGGCGACTGAGCTAGTAAAACATATCATTACAAAATCTCAATAATTAGTATTATTAATCCGTATAACTAGGCTAGGGTTATATTTGGGTATAGAACAGCAGGGCCGGCCCTACCATAAAGCAAACGGAGCCTCCGCTCTAGGCGCCAAGTCCCAGGGGGCGCCGACTAGGCGCCTCAGATGCAAAAGTGAGCGCAAATATAATTCCAGAAAAACGTTTTGGTCGCAATGTAGACAAATGCGGGAATGATCGTAACATGGGGCAACATGAATTTTACGTCATAACCGACGTGACTCACCACCCACCTACCTCTAGGCGGCGCTGCCAGCGACGTTTTCGTTTAAGTTTATTTATAGATCTATGGTCAGAGACAGAGTTTAGTTAAGACTGTCATCCTTGTGCCTGCCACAGTATCAACCTTATGGTGGCTGATACAGATAAATCCTCAGTCAAATAAGTTTCATTATTTGGTATCCTCCAGCGATTGTTTTTTTTTTGCAAAATCTACAAAGAGATGGGAAGTTATTTCGAGAAGTTTGAGTTGCCATTTTGTATGACGTTTTATTCCACGTTAACCTTGTCCGCAAATCCATGCAGCGCGTAGACCTATTAGGAGCTACAAAAATGATGCACAAATGTTTAACATTTTGGAAAGAATAAGAAGGGCTATCGTTGCAGCTAAAGATATAGCTGAAAAAGCTGAAATAAGCCCTGAGTTTGAAACAATCCTCTCACGAAAAAAAGAAGAAAGTGTTCTCATATGAAAATGAAGATTTTTCCACAGGCCAACATATCCAGAAATGTTATTCAGAACCAATATTTTCTATCCTATGTTAGACACCACCATAAACTCAATAGAGACACATTTCACTGAACTTTCTGCAATTAATGAGACTTGGCTGTACTTGTACGATATGAGTTAAAGGAATTATGGAAATCTGAATGAAACATATCAAAAGTTGGAGAAAAAACTAACACATTATCATAACTGCGATATTTCGGGACTGGATCTTTCAACAGAAATCATGTGTTTGAAAAAGTTTTTAGATATTGATAAAGGTGACCCAAAAGCAGTACTTAAGATGTTAGCATTAAATAAATGGCAAGATACGTTCCCGAATATTTGGACTGCTCTCCGGATTTTTGTTACCATTCTGGTTACGGTTGCCAAAGTCGAACGTAGTTTTAGTAAGCTCAAGTTAATTAAAACCTACCTTCGGTCGACTCTTGCAAGTGACAAGCTTTCTGACCTAGCCTTGCACTCCATCGAAAATGATATAGCTCAGAATTATCGTACGAGGAGATAACCAAAAAGTTTGCAACCGCAAAAGTTCGTAAGCAGCGATTTGTGTAAAATTTGTTCTCCGAGACGATTTGTTATCGGTTATTATTTGGAGCATGTAGCAATTTTAAGATAAATAAATGTATTCTACATATATTACTTATTGTTCGAAATCAACTGTTCCCCTAAGTGCTGTGAGGAGTGCACCAGCACTGCTGTTTTCAATCGACAAATTAGACAGACCTAAGATCGGAATTATCCACATCCAAAATGTATGCTTGCACGAAAAATTGGTATGCGAGTATATTAGAAGCAAGCAAGGAGGGGCGCCAAAATTGGATATCGCTCCATATCTTAAAACTTGCCTCAGGCCGGCACTGTAGAACAGGTGGAACGAAGACGGCCTAGGTGGAGAAAAAAGGTCGTTCCTCATGGCGTCTAGGTAAAATATTTTCACATCGCACGCTAGTACTACGAACCTGGTTTTAGAAGAAAATGAACAGGGATTGAAGAAACGGCCGCGATACAGTAGGCAAGCAAATAGGTGTAATAGCCGTTTATTTTGCCGTTAAGATTCTGGTCCAACTAGGGTTTCTGCCTCCTTTTTCTTTCGTGGCAGTACCTTGGAATTAGGACGAACTTCTACAGAACTTTTAAATAAAGCAGATGTGGTGCTTGGGATAGTGGTGGTATTTTTTAAAGAAGTTTCCATTGCATTTCCAATTGACTCCTGCTGAGCTATTGGGTCATCTATATCCGGTTCTTCTTCAGGATTTTGCCGTACTTCCTGATACAGTGTTTGTAACTTCAGCTCCTGCAAAATAGATATATTCAAAGAAATGATTCCAGTAGTGGAAAATCCTTTGGTTATATTTGAAAATGAGAATGCTCCGAGATAAGCTAATCCAACTAATTCCGGTATATGTTGTAATGAAATTGTTTGTCCTGGATAACTAACCACGCATGCATCTGCATGTTCATTATAATATCTCTTAGGTGGACCGAAAACCGACACGTCCAGTGGTTGCAATCGGTAGCTTATGCGAGGTGGTAAGGTTAACAAATGGATGCCGTTTAGCTCACAAGTGTTTAAAGCTTTGGGTGAAATATGACTATTGTGATTGTCAAGGACCAATATACATTTGTTTCCTTTCGAACATTTGGCGTGCTTTACGAAGCGATCTAGGTATTTCACGAAATTATCATTCACTAGCTTTCATGCGTCACAGCAATGGAACCTGGAAGAGCACCTTGGATCATGTAATCCTGCATTGCCCTTCACGAGGAATGATCTTTTGAGGTTTGTGAGCAGTATCACTCCAGTGTTGCCTAACTTATATATGGATTCTAGACCGAAAGGTTCCCGTTCCATTACATTGCGCAATTGTTTTTAAATTCTTGCACATTGTGTCGATTGAGCGCAGTCGCTTTGCCCAAGCTAGTGACTTCAGGTTTGCTCAATCATAATTGGAGCTAAAGGGACATAAAACCATTAAGCCTGTCGTAGGAAGCACACTCGTTCTTCCTTCAGTTTTCTAGTAGGTTTTTATCGTTTTCTTGGACAAATGGATACGCAAATTTCATTGTCTGCTTAGACGCAAGCCCACAGTAAATGTTTGCAATTAACAATAATTAACCGAAATCATTGCCGTGAAAATTTCATAATTTGTTATAAATTATAAAGTGATACTATGATACAACATACATTAACTTCATATAAGGAGGTGTGATCGCGTATCAACCCTGGCAAATTGTGTCAAACATCCCGAGACGACAATTTTATAAAATAGATTCCATTAAAGATCTAGCATAATGTAATGAATTTCGTTAGTTTTTGTTGTTAAATTGAAAAACCTCACATTTGTTGTGCGAAAAGTTACACGTGATCGTTGCTAGATTTTATCACAAACTGTTTCAACTCCCAGAATCGACACTGCACGCCGTTACGTCTTCTTTAATGAACCGACAGGACTTTTGAACGTGTCAAGCCTCCCCACGTATCAAACCACCCTAGTCTCCCCTACAGATACAAGCTATCATCCAGAATCCTAATCCAAATTATATAATGGTGAAACAGAAGCAAGTCTAAATTTGATAAAGTGATTGCATCTAGAGAACACCGCATAAAATTTAACGTATGTCTCATATCTAAGAAGTACAGTGTGGGAGAGAGGATGGATAAAAAAAGAATCATCGAAAAACGAAAAGTAAATTAATCGAATCACATATCAAAAAAGTCTACCAGTTTTAAGGAGAAAAAAAACAATGATAATTGAATGTAACAGGTAGGAAGAATATATCGCCCCAGAGCTGGTTCATCTACCAAAAAAATCACCAGTTTTAAGGAAAAACGGTCATGCTGTATGGTAGATAGATCAGAGCTGGTTCTCTTGGAAATCATCAAACATACTTGAGTCTTCAAGTATTCAGCAACTTTGAACTATAGACCTTTGTAGTCCTTTTGACAAATATGAAAATAAATTTAATATTAGCTATGCTCTAGTAGTGGTTCTCAGCACAGTCGCAGAACCTAAACCAATTCGATATAGGGATGAGGCAGGTTATTCAACAAGAGAAATACAACTCTCCTGAAGAACATACCAAAAAATCACATCGAAAATGCCGAATTGGTGATATTTTTTATTTTTTATTTGAAAAATCTACTTTAAGCAAATGTGCCAGTCAACGCATAGCTCAAAAAATCAATCTCAGAATTCTCAGATTCGCAAACCTAGTGATCTCTGCAATAAAAAAGCTCGGTAACGAAGAACGGAAAATACGATAAAATCAAGGTTAAATCGAAACAAGTAGAAAATCACAAAAAATGTCCCTTTTTCAATATTTTGGCAGTTTTACGGATCTGAATAGATAGCTTTGCTTTTTATGCATTATGGGATATCTGAAGAAATATATCTTGCAATATTTCGACATGGCGATGACGTTTATGTTACAATATGAAGATTTATTCATTAATTTCATTGCCTGAAAACTGTTTGAAGGTGGAAACTCGGTTAGGATCGGAAAATGTGAAAATTATTTGGTAATTAGAGGTAGTTTCTGATGGATTTTATGGCAGATTTCAAGGTAAAATTTTACTTTTAGCAATGCGTATAGTTTTTGTGATAAATAGTAGATTTATTTGCCTGAAATCTCATTTAAAAGGATTTGAAGATTGGAACGTGTGCCATGATCAGAGATTGGACATAATAAGGCACTTTACAAATGGTTAGCGAACTGAATATGAGGTTGGTTTTGGGAACTATGATCGCGAAAAATATTTAAAACCCTTAAAAAAATAACCTAATTATATACGATGGAACTATCCACGAATTACTAAATAACTACAGTACTACAGTCCATTACCTAGACGAAAACAATTAGTCAATTTTAATTATAAGATCTACCATAAATTAAAAATCCCTTAAAATTTGGATTTTATATACCTGAATTGTTATCACCAGTACCATAAATATTGCCGCCATTAAGAAAACCCCAATTAGTTCCTCCGTGCATCATGTACAAATTGAACGATGAATTCCACATCAATATGTCCTCTAAGACCGCATCAAACTTTCCTACATTCCTCTCATGGTGGTTTTCAGTGTAATGGTCAAACCAGCCAGTCCAATATTCCATTACCATCAGTGGTTTGTTGGGTTGATGAGCTTTCAATAAGGCAAGTTCTATGGAACATTCTTCTTGAAAATTTGCCGTGGCTAAAACACCTGGTAGAGTACCTAAAAAGTAGATTAAATTATTTTTTTTAATATGATGGTAGTACACATAATAAAGGTGATAAGGTGTCTTATTAAATTTAAAGCCGGACATACACATTGGCCAATATATTTGCCGAAACATTTGTCGAAACATTTGGCGAATCATTTGTGTACAGGGTGATCCCTTATAATGTCGCCCCCCTTTAACTTTTTTATTTTAAGTGTCTCAAAAAAATTAAAAGTATGGTTATGTAGGTACTTAAAAATACTTTTTTTCTGCGTACAAAAAATATTGGAAAAATGATCAGTATACAGGGAAAAACAAAAAGTTATTTTTTTTCAATGGAACACCCTATATATGAATTTATTTTTCGATTCCTCGTAAAATTCTAAGCATATTTTATGTATGATGTTATACCTCTAGAGTTAGTAGTTTCACAGCTATAAACAGTTGAAAATCGGTATTTTGGCCTACTTTTCACCTTGGTAGCAAGGAGATCATTAGAGATGGAGTAAAATGAATTTCACATTCCTATCTTAGCTTTTCAAGAGCTATCTGATGATGCTAACTTATGGTACCTACCGAGGTACCAGATTTGGTACCCATGGTACCGCCTGCCAGTTAGTACCGTCAGATAGCTCTTGAAAAGTTAAGATAGGAATGTGAAATTTATTTTACTCCATCTCTAATGATTTTCTTGCTACCAAGGTGAAAAGTAGCCAAAGTACCGATTTTCAACTGTTTATAGCTGTGAAACTACTAACTTTAGAGGCATAACATCATACATAAAATATGCTTAGAATTTTACAAGGAATCGAAAAATAAATTCATATATAGGGTGTTCCATTGCAAAAAAATTAACTTTTTGGCTTTCCCTGTATATCGATCATTTTTCCAATATTTTTTATACGCAGAAAAAAAGTATTTTTCAGTACCTACATAACCATACTTTTATTTTTTTTGGGACATTTAAAATAAAAAAGTTATAGGGGGGCGACATTATAGGGGATCACCCTGTACAATTATGGCAACCTCACAATGAACGAATCGCCAAAATGTTTGTGGGTATCGCCAAAGACATGCTCGAATCCCTTTGATTTGTCGCGATTTACCGACAACGAAGCGAACACCGACAAACTTTGCCAAGCAGCGGTCAACCCCGACAAAGAGACCGCACACACATTCGTGTTGGCCGAGGTTTGTCAAACTTGGCCAAATGTGTAGGCCCGGCATAGTTTGAAATTACTATACAATAATCGCAATAAGGGACCTAAGCCAAAGTGCAAGCCCAGCAAATATCAGCTAACACCTAGAAACCGATAAATACAACGACAATGTGAAGACTTGCATGCTGATATCCCAGAAACTGAATAATTGGCATAATACTTGAATATAGAGCAAATATCAACATCTTCTTCTCCTCAAGTCGCCGTCTCCTCACGAAGGTTGGCGATCCAAATGGCTAACATGGGCCTGGATACTGCAGCTCTGAAGATGTCTATTGATGAGCAACCAAACCATCTTCTGAGATCCTTTAAGCCCTCGATTATGAGTCTCAGAAATTCATACTTCTCGCCTCTCATAATATGACCTATATAACTAGTTTTTCGTTGTTTTATTGTCAGTAAGAGTTCCTTCTGTTTTTCCATACGCCTCAACACCTCCTCATTTGTTACTTTTTGCACCGATGGTATGCGAAGCATTCTTCTGTACAAGTACATTTTGAAAGCCTCCAGGTTCCTCTCTAGACTAAGGTTGAGAGTCCAACCCTCGCAACTGTACAGTAAAACCGAGAAAATCCACCTGACCATACGAATTCGAAGTTCCAAGCTAAGGTCTGATCTTGTTTCATGTGTGTGAACACTCTTCTAGCTTGTTCAATTCTGGATCTTACTTCTTTCTTAAGTCGATCTGATTTTTTATTATTGTGCCCAGATATTTGAAGGAGGATACTTGTTGTACGATATTTCCCTTAATCGGCAGGTTTGCGTTGATGTTAGCTTTTGAAAAAACGAGCACTTTGGTTTTTTTCAATATTTATTAGCAATCCATACTGCTCGCTGTGTTGAACAACGCGGTCGACCATGCCTTGCAGGTCTATCATGCTATCTGCCATGATCACAGTGTCATCCCCGTACCGAATATCATTAATCTTGATGTCATTTATCGCGATGCCCCTATTTACTGTGTCTAGCGCCTCTCTAAATATGGCCTCTGAATATATGTTGAAAAGGAGTGGAGAGAGTATGCAGCCCTGTCTTACTCCCCTTTTTATTGATACGTCTGATATTGCTGGTTCTACTCTCACTTCGGCGATTTGGTGCCAGTAAAGGTTGGAGATGATGTTTATTTCCTATTGGTCCACTCCGGTTTCTTTCAGGATTTCGATCAGCCTGCAATGCCTCACGCAGTCGAATGCCTTTCGGTAGTCTATGAAGCACGCGAAAACGTTGACGTTCATGTCTCTGCATCTCTGTGTCCAGACGTTAAGTGAGAACAGTGCCTCTCGTGTGCCAAATCCGTTTCTAAATCCGAACTGTGTATTATTCACTTGTTTATCACATTTTTTATATATGCGTGTGTGTATTACTCGTAAGAATATTTTGAGCACATGTGACATCAAACTGATCATCCGGTAGTCCTCGCACTGAGCGGCGCTTGTCTTTTTTGGCAGGGCAACAAATGTTGATTTCAACCAGTCTGTTGGAATCTGGCCTGTGGCGTAAATAATATTAAAAATGGATGTCAGGGTATCTAAACCCGATCCTTCTTCCTCTGCGATTACCTTTATGATCTCGACATAGACATTATCAGGCCCAGTTGCTTCCCCATTCTGAGATTTAATCCCATGTATTACTTCCGACTTTGTGATCGGAGGTCCTACCTCATTCAGTACAGGATCTGATGATGGTGGTGTTTCTGGTCTCTCGTCATTAAAATGTACTTCGACATATTCCTTCCATCTTCTCAACCTACCTTCGATACCCATTATTATTTCGTTGTTTGCATTTCTCAAGATTCTGATCTGTTGTTTTCTGCCCTTGTTGGTCAATTCCTTCACCTTTTTGTGAATATTAAATGAGTCGTGCTTCTCCTGTAGCTTCTCTATTTCCCTGCATCTTTCAGACATCCATTCATCCTTCGCGTTTCTGCATGTTCGGCGAATGTGTTTGTTGAGTTTCTTATATATTGAGGGAGTGTTTTTATATTTTCGTCTTTTTTCCATGAGCTCTAATATTTCCGTGGTCGTCCATTCTTGCTTCTTATCATTTCGTTTGAACCCAATTTCGGTATCTTGTACGTGTATGATTGTGTCTTTTATGTTCTTCCAAGTTGTTTCTACTTCCATTTGCTCGGATATATTCAGTTCATTAAATTGTTGTTCAATTTTTGAGCCCAACTACATTCTTATAAAAGGATCCTTTAGCCTTTCGATGTCTATACGTTTGGTCTGTTTCTTTTTCTTATGGTATTTATGCCGCTTCATTTTGAACTCCATTACGAGTGGATTGTGATCGCTGTTCATATCCGCTCCTGGTTCAACATAAGCTTACCTTATGATGATCTGCAGCCTTTTCGAGAAAAGAAAAGGTAATGACTGACGTTGGGGTATGCCAAGTTTTATATATTTTAGGAGGCCGTGAAGTTTCGTTTTTCCTCCGCCGGAGCTTTACTTTTCACTTTTCCGCCGGCGAAGGTAAAAGTGTTGTTATAGCAAAATAGATACAATACAAACAGACAACAAAATAAGCGTCAACAACTCAAGATTTATTAAACTACAATTTGTATTTATCACTCAATTTGTGACTGCATTTCTAAAAATCACTAATTTAGGAACAAATTGGTTATTATTTAATCGAACTTACTCAATAACTGCTTATCAATACGGTATTAAAACGCAATCGGAGACGCAATCTTAAAAAAATAATTATTGTTGACAGTGTCCACTGACAGCTTTATGTGACATTACCATAGCAACAACCTGTGCCTATTTACCGACACCGGTCTAAGCCGCCTTGCGAACCCACTTATCTTTTATAATAATTAGATATTATTACTATTAAAAAGAGATGTTTTTGCATCAATTTGTCGAAATTTGAAGAAAAAACAGCATATTTTATTTGGAGGAAAAGTTACTTTTCCTCCATATAAAATAATATACTAGAGTTAGAATTTTGTTTAGGGTTCGCCGTCTGTACTGTGGGGGCCCATGAGATTATTTGCTTACGGTCCCGACAACGTCTTGCTAAGCCATTGATACGCACACTATCTATAAATATTACCAGGAATTACTAGTTTACAACAAGGAAATTAAATACTTACGTGAATGGCTATAAATTCAATGAAAAAGGCAACCAACTAGAGCTATATGGATCATACATACATACAACGTATTTTGTTCAATAACTAATACATTTTGGAGTCATTTGCCTATATATGATGCAAATGCTAAGTTCCTAGGCAAATGGCATTTAAATAAAATGTATTTCATAAAACCATTTGCGCAGGCAGAAGTTATTTGGCCCGCAACATGTATACCACATCCCTCTTAATTTCCATTTCGCAAAATGTTGCATTTTAAAACCATTTTAAAATCGTCTGAAAATTCTGGTGTAAACTTGAAAATACTCACAATTTTCGTGAACGAATCAGCAGATACGTTCCAAAATTCTTACCTTCAAATCCTGCTGATGGAGTATCCGAAGTAAACAATAGCTCCACAATACCATTCTGCCTCAGAATGTTCTTCAACGCCTCCAAAT
>MU193903.1:540-21531 GCA_016904865.1 Pissodes strobi | reverse complement strand
TTATGTAAAGAAAATGATAAAAAAATAAAGGCACGATTTTCAAATGTTTTTACATTTTCAAATTTATTACCAACTTGGACATGTTAAAATCTTTCCCGTGAATATTCCATAAAAGAAATATGAATTTATTTAATCTTAAAAATGCAAACTAGAAAGAACCCAGACTAACCCAAACTCGCTATGGCAATAAAATGAAAGGTGGCTATGATACATTAAAAATTGTGTTACCATAAAAAATGAGCATCGCAATAGCCTTATTACGAAATTCATTTGCGTTTTGCAATGGCATCAATATGAACGCAAACTAGAAAATTGGCGGGAATTGCGATGATACATGGTATTTGTTTCTAAATCTGTTAATTTCTGATGCGTGGCATTGGAATTAAGAGATTGAATTGGAAAATTAAGATTAGTTTTAATCTCGGTTTTAATTAAAATTGTTAAAAAGTCAGATACCAGTCAGATGGTATTGGAATGAAGGTATTGATATGCTTATTTCTACATTAAATACCTACTTACTTCCTTAGTCAAATACGTTTCTGTAGATTTAGATCAAAAGTTTATATAGAAGCCTTTTAAAATGTAAAGAGAAAAAAAAAATAACTTAATATTAATAATAGTCAAGAATAATCAAAAAAGAATAATGTGCCTAATATAATAAATGTAAAAGTATCTATATATCATGATTTTTAGTCAATGGAAGTAATGGTAGTGATCAAACTTTATTGAGTCCCCTTCAAGGTCATCGGCTATTGGAAACACCCAGATTGAAGAGATTAAATCAGTAAGTGTGAAATTGACAATTTTTTTTTTTTTTGATTTTTTTTTGTGAAATTGACAATTTTCGGTTTTTGATTTTTTTTTTATGAAAAATGTCTCCAGAATTAAGTACTTACTAGCAAATAAAGTAAAATACTTAATAATGACAATTAATTCATTTTATGGTGTAAACTGCAGGACTGACCAACTTCAAGTGGCACAGGGGCCAGTGTAAAAATATTTAAGGATATGAAGGCCACATTATGAAATGTGTTTTTTGTGACCTGGTGAATAATTTGTAATAAGTAAATAAATAAAAAAATTGTAGGTACTTACAGGGTGTTCATTTAGTGTATAATTCTTGGATATCTCAGCTCTAAGATTAAAAAAAAAAAAACAAATATAGAAGTTCTCTAGTTTTCAAAGGCACATGTTTTAAAATTTTTTTGATTCACAAAAGAGGGGCAGCATACATTTAACATTTTTTTAACTATATTTTTTACCTAGAATGGGTTCTTCTATTTGATGTTTATTTATGTATTTACATTATAGATCACTACAGAATAACATTCTAAATGGATCAGATGAAAGAAACATCCATAACTAAAATCAATCACATTGCGAGCCTAACAGACAAGTAAAGAAAAAAAAATTAAAAAGAAACAAAATATTATATCGCACGTTAAGGTATAAAATAATGATAATACCCTTAAAGGAAAGTACCTACTAATGTTTATAAAGAGCCGAACCTTATGTTTCAATGCTGAAAGCCTTAATGAGAAAATGCCACATTCCAGGAAGTGGTCCACACAAACACTGAGTCCAACCCTAGAATATAATTTAAATCTATTGCAACGTTGTCAACATAATTTTTTTTTTAATTATTACTACTTAATACAATTAGGAAGCTTATTAAAAAAAATTATGCAAGCATATGAAGGACTGCTCTCAGTTGCACTAAGCCTAGGGGAGGAAAAAAGCCTTGGTTCCTTGTATTAAAGATGAATTAATAGGTTTGTTCTAGCAGCGATTTCAAACGGTACAAAGCCATTCGGAGTTTGTACAGAGCGATATGAGCGTTGCTTATATTGCTATGCGCAAACTACGGATGGCTTTGTACCGTTTGAAATCGCTGCTAGAACAAACCTATTATTTCATTTTGTTCAAATTTGATTCGATTCTCACAGACAAAGTTTTTGATCTTGTTGTTATTTGCATAACTTTTAACATCAGTCTTGCAGGACTCAGTCTATTAGTTAATTTATTTACATTTTAAAAATATTGTTGGCAGGCAGCAGTACATACTAGGGTCCTACAAACATAATTAAAATATTGCTGAGATTTGTTTATTTACAGGATGCTCAAATTTTGACATCAAAATTTTAAGAAGTTTGGGTACAATTTTCTCTTTTTTTTTATTAAGTGCGCCGCCCGTCTTAGAAAAAGCCCTGAAAGTCGGATCCTCTCTAAAACGTTTTTTACCAAAATTTTACATACCAGGAAGAACATATCAGTCTACTTGTCCTCCAAATCTCAATCAAAAGTGTGCATCAAGTAAAAGTAAAGAGTTATTATTGATTAAAAAATATACTACTTTAATTTGAGTAGGAGTGATGTAGGTAAATTATTTGAGAAAAATATGTTGTTTGCTTTTTAAGGTTAGTTTAAGTTGAAAATGTTGGTTTTTGTTTCAGAAGGACATTTAAGAGGCGTCTTTTTTAAAGAAATCCAGGATGTTACCAGAAAAACAGTATCTTGATTATTTTAACAACAAGCTAGTAATCCGCATTTCATCGGATGACATACAGCGAGTTGCAGATTTTACAAAATCTAATCATGAAGTAGCCCACATATACAATGATGTCCAACCTGATAAAACCAAACATACACAGGGCATTGCTATATTGGAAATATCGGACAGTGGACAACAAAATATTGCTGTCAATCTTTTATCAGATGAAATTATTGTTGAAGAGATTCCGTATGATCCGTCGTTGGAGCACGTTTTTTGCGACAGTATATGTATAGACCAACAGAGAGACACTGGTGCGGAAAAAGCAACGATAGACCTTTGTTCAAAATCAGTTACCTTGGAAAAAGGTGAAAGCAGTGCAAGTCCCTCCTATTCAGCAACTTTATCAGAAAATATTTTAACTCAAGGCAGCTCTCAAAATCCTACCAAGCAACATTGTTGTATTTTTTGTCACAAACTAGCAACCAAAATAGCTCGTCATCTTATCACTGTCCACCATGCCGAAAAGGATGTGGCAGAGTTATCTTCATATCCACCTGGGGACAAAAAGCGCTTAGCCTTAATCGAAAAATTAAGAAAAGCTTGCGATTTTTATCATAACAAACAGCTCATAAAATTAGAGAAACCATTTCTTCCTATTGTCGTAAGAAGGACGCAAAAAAATGTGACCACTCATTCTGATCAGTTTGTTCCTTGCCCACAATGCCTTGGTACCTACTCAAAGCGCAGCATCCGGTTTCATGCTAGAAGTTGCGTTCCAAATTATAGCACAAATCGTAGAAATCTACAACAAAGAAGCAGAAGAACACTGAGTAGGGTCCATCAAAAAGCATCTGATGCATTAAGAGACATTTTGTCTGTATTACATTCTGATTTGATTGGTGATACTGCTAGAAGTGATGAACTAATTACAATATTTGGCAATAATTTAAGTCTAAAGTATAGAGCACCGCACCACGCTGACATGATACGGGCTAGATTAAGAATTCTTGCAAAGTTTTTGTTAGCTATGAGAAAAAGCAACCCTGACATTACAGATCTTAAAAGTGCCTTACAATTAAAATATTTACATAATATCCTTACTGCGATTGAAGAAATAGGCCAGTTAGATGAAACAGGGAAACGATATAAGTCTCCAACTTCTGCATTTGTTTTAGCTGGCTATCTAAAATATGCTGTAAAATTACAGTCTATGGAATACATAATTAATAGTGATCAAGAAAATTCAACAAAAATGGACTACCTTATGAAATTTCTGGAAGAATCCTTTAAAACTAGTATAAATCCGACTATTACTGAGACAGTTAGGGAATCGGCGAGAAGAAAGCGAATACAGCTTCCTGTTACCGATTCTATAAGAAAATATATCGATTATGCTCAAAATCGAATTGAGAATTTTATAAATGAAATAAAGTATAAGGGTTTCACGAAGGATGCTTGGATTCAGCTAGCGTCATATACTTTGACGGCAATACAGGCATTCAATCGCAAAAGGCCTGGAGAAGTTCAACGAATTTATATTGAAGACTTCTTAGCATATCAGAAAATTAGTAGTGAAAAAGACAGAGAGCTATATGATTCGTTGTCAGCAGAGGAAAAAGAGCAAGCTCACAAGTATATTAGGATAGAATTGAGAGGAAAAAAGGCTAGAAATACCGCGCTTTTAATGAACCAAATTCATTTTGCTTCAATTATTTTGTTACTGGATGAACGGCCAAAAATGAACATTTCGCCGAAAAACAGATTTCTCTTTGGGATACCGTCAGAAGTTAATAATTTTGCTACCTTAGACGCTTATAAAATTATGAGGTCATGTTCTAAAGAATGTGATTTAAGTGAACATGAATTGATAAGAGGAAATAAGTTACGAAAACATGTCGCTACGGTCGTATCTTTAAATAAAAACAGAAATGCGTTCTCCAAAGAAAGATTATCAGACTTTATGTCACATAGCTTAGATGTTCATAAAAATATATATGAAGTAAATTCATCAACGGTGGAGATAACCCACGTCTCAAAAATGCTTGAGGAGGCACTAGAGACCAAAGAGCGTGACCAAGTTATTTCAGACTCTTTAAATATGAACCATTTAGGAAAACAAGTTAAAACATCTACCTTGACTCTTAATTCTTCAACGGGAGATCCTAATATTCATGTTCAGACACCAATAAAATCTACCAGTTCTACTTTGTCAAATTTGGACTTTGAAGATTATAATCCTCAGAACGATTTTTCATCAGACAGCAGCAGCATCGATAGTCCAGCGAAAAAGAAGCGAAAACTAGCAACACCAGTTTTTGCGGAAGGCAAAGGTAATAAACATTAGCGTTCTTTCACATAGTATGTTGGTAACCAGAATCGTTTTATACTCGGTCCTTTTTCCATTGCTATAAAAATAATCTGAAGAAATACTCTCTGATTTGCTAGCCATATAGTTATTGTTATAGTTAAAGTTCCATATTTCTAACATAACTGTTCAGTGGCGTATCCAGGGATGGGGCGACGCCCCAAGCCCGGATGCGAAATTATGCTCAACATGCATTAAGTGTTTTACAATGTGTAGAGAAGATATTTCACCAACTGTAGGTACACATATTGTTTAAATATTTTACACTTTACCTGCACGGCATGCATTACCTGAAGAAAATGTCTCAACTTAACGCTTACTGATTAAATGGATGGGCAGTTTTATATAAATAAAATTTTTATTAAATGGATTTTTCTCTAGGTTCTATAAAAAAATAATGGCTTATTTCAAACAGAATATAATTAGTCACTGCCATAGTTTTAACCTTTTTTTAAATAGTCAGAAGTGTTACTGAAATTTAAGTTGATTGTTTTCTAGCTCAAAGAAGAATATCATGGTCTACACCACAAAGGTCACAGGCAAGAAAAGCTTTTCGGAAAAACATATACACAGGAAATCTTCCATCTACAATCGAATGTAGAAGATTTATAAATGATCATCCTGATTTATTTGCAAATAGCAGTGCCCAAAGAATTAAAACTTGGTTAAGACACCAACACTATTTATTGACCAGTGATAGTAAGTATATTTTACCTATTAGGCCATTGATTAATGCTCGATTCATTGTTAAATACCTTAAAATTTTGGCCCATTTGTTTCAACGTCGCAGATGATGTAAATTGTATTGCTGTTCTTTAATAATAATAACTACAATAATAATAATAATAATAATATGCTTTTCCTCTGATTGATACTAAATGTGTCATTTTAGTGACAGCTGTAGCCAGACCTTTAATGCTTAGGCATTAGGTAAGCCCTTTTTCTAGTTTATCACTTTTTTGCTCACATTTGTAAAATGGTTTTTCCCTTGACACTTTGCACAAGATTTATTAAATGCAGGACACACATTATTCACTCTATGTATATAGCCACAATAATCATATTGTTCAGTTGATTCTTCTGACCGTTGACAATTTAACTGCTTTTACATTAACTGCCTCATTCTGTAACACTTGGATTTGACTTTTACTTGCCTCTCTGGATTTACAAATATCAACAGTCTGATTAAACTTCAAATCAGATTTCCTAAGTAACTTCCTGGGTACTTTTTTCAGAAATTCCAAAACTATTCGATCACGTTTCATTTCGTCACCATTAGGATATTCTGTACTCTATTGCTGTACGAAGTTCAGTAACAAAGTTATAGAAACTTTGTTCTTCTTTCTCTGCACAATACTATTAAACAAGAACCTTTCATATATTACATTTTCCTTTGGCTTACAATGATTTCTGAATCGTTTCATTACGTTTTCTAAAGTTATTTGGCTAACTGGTAAGACATCAAATGAGTTAAAGAAATCCATCCTCTCCTACCAAGTTTAACAAGATTGCAATTTTCTTTTCATCACTTTCGTTTACAAATCTGTGAGTGTCAAGAAGTTCTTGAACTTTTGTTCAAATCTTCGCCAGATATTTGCTAAATTCCCTTCAAAGCTTAGAGGCTCAGAAGGTCTAAAGTATTTGTCCATTGCTAAAAACTTTTTCTTTTTTTGGTACTGTTTGACTTTGTGCAGGTCATTGATTTTAGCTTTCTAGTGGTATACCTTTCTAGCTGTTTTCCGTGATTTCGCACTTGACACCATGTTTAATACTGCAATGAAGATTCAAGAAATCTAGAGTAATTACAAGAACCTTCAAAGCAGATCAATGAGCAACTATTCATGACCACGCTTGTCAGCTTAACCCCAGATCCCATGCATCTGAAGTTAGCCACTAAACTAGGCCCATTATTACAATGTTTAGCCAGACCACTTACAACCACTACTAAACCTACTGATAATTAATAATCAAATATATCAAACAAGTTACATGTTTATTATGTTATTTGAAAAATTAAAAAAAATCGTTGATCACTACCAGCAATTATTGGACAAAAAATGTATTATTTTTAACGCGTAAAAAAAATCATTTAATGCCTTGGCTGGTTTCCTAGCCTTGGCTATGAAATTCCAGCCGCGGCTTTACATGACTTACTTTGCCTTGTTGAACAAATACCTATTGTTTCCAACAAGATCATTTCACGATGACAAAGAAACTTCAAAAACACAAAATAGTGTAAAACTATACGAATCAACGCTTGTCAAATTACGACTTTTTTTAGAGAAAAGAACCTGGAGTACACCTGAGAAAACCTTGGTTAAGACTGCGTTCCGTACACACCTAGAAACAAGAAGCGTTCCGTCATATTTGGAATGTGCGAGGCTTAAATCACGACACATGAAAATTTTGGAAAGAAGAACCCCAAATGTTATTAAGAGCTTCATTTTTAATGAGCTAAAGAGATGTCGGAGAGAATAAGGAAATATATTTTGTAGACTGGATAGAGAGGACAAAGCAAGATGCTCAAATTGTATTTTGTTAGTTGTTTAAAATGAAACATCCTGCATATTAAAACTGCATATTTACTATGAATCTGAAAAATAACCAACTGTGTACAGGGTGTTGTAACGAGAACTGAACAGGGGCTTATTTTTTACTTGCTATTTATTTTTATGAAATATTAGATAAATTTTTTCCTGTAGAACCTAAAACTGCAATTTAAAACGACTTAGCTTAAACATTGGAACTGTGTCATAAAATTTTATTTTTAAAAATAGGACGATCTGTATATTATGGGATTTTTGTATTCTCATACAAATTCTATGCACATTTGGTATAACGTACCACAGGCTATTTTAGACAGTTTTCGAGTTATTAACGTTTGAAAATTTACATTTTTCATAATTTGGCCAGTTGCAGAATCCAAAAGGGCGAAAACGGTTTCCGCTTTCCTATTATAGTTTTTCATGGATCTTTAATGATGTTAACCTCGGGATTGGTTAGGTGGAAAACAAATCTTACCTAACCCTAGATATATTTATTAGTAGATAGTCCATGAAAAACTAAGACAGAAAAACGGAAACCGTTATATTTATTTTATTTATTCTTATAGTAGCTACAGCAGTGTGCCATTTACCGATACAATCTTATAACTAGTACTAAGAATAACCATAAACAAAAGAATAGGAATAAAAAACTATGGATTAATTACTAGTTGCCCTGCCCTTGAAACTCTTGCAGGTTTTTATATATGATTTTGGTGAAAGCCTTTAAATTTAGCAGGTCCAAGTCTAGGTCACTGGGAAACATATTAAAAATATTACACATCCTATACAATGGGGAAGCTTTATAAGTATTTGTTCTGGGTAAGTCTAAATAAAACACCCTGTTTTGCATAGTGCTACCCACATTAATGGCAAATGGCCAATTTTGCAAGGAAGTCCGCACACTCCACTTGGATTTTTAGAATTTTAAACATATAAATCAAATTTATTTTTTTTTCTTCTGTTCTCTAGGGAAAGCCTATCGAACTGGTTCAGTAACGTGCCGTGGTCATATCCCTTTGGAGGATAATACCCATATCTTTTAAGAAACATAATCTTTAGGAATTTTCTTTGAACCGTTTTGAGTGACTTACTCCAGACTTCATATTGAGGTGACTATACAGTACTTGCATAATCCAGTTTGGGCATACTAAGCTGTCAAACAACCTAAGGAAAACCTTCGGCCATTCTGACTATGGATCCCATTGTCTTGTGTGCATCATTTATTTTTCCCACAATGTGTTCTGTGAATCACATTCTTTCATCCAACAACACATCACGATCTCTGTGCATTGTATTATTCTCGATACTAGCACTATTTATTTCGTATTCAAACACGGTAGGCTTCTTTTTGAGTGTAAATGACATTTTCGAACATTTTTCTCACATTAAAATTAAAACCATTTGTCGTACACCAATCAACAGTACTATCCAAATCTCTCTGCAGACACTCACATTCATAATCACCAGCAACTTTTGAAAATATTTTAAGATCATTGGCAAACAATAACGTCTTAGAATTCTCGATGTCAAGGCAAATGTCATTTATTGCTATAATAAAAAACAGGCCCTAAGTTTGACCCCTGTGAACACCCGAGCCACTGATATATATTTTCGGTTTGGCTCCCGTGATTTCCGCATACTGTTTCCTACCACCCAAGTATGATTTAATTAAGTTTGTGATTTTGGGGGATATATTTTGCTTTATAAGTTAGTTTATAATTACACTGTGTTTAACTTTATCAAATGCCTTTTTCATATCAGTATAAATCACGTCAACCTGTCCTTTATCCTTTAGAGTATCATGGATATATTGGCAAAACTATTACATTAGAAACTGTTGACTTTTTTGGCAGGTAGCCATGCTGACATTCAACAATACTATACCTGACACCATCATATTATATTCTATCAAATAACATTATCTGAAATAACTGACATTGCACAGGGTATTGTAATTGGCCTATAATTATTTACTGCTTGTCTTAGTCCATTCTTGAAGATTGGAATTACTTTACTTGTTTTCCAAGCCTCAGGGTAAGTTTCAGTCATGTGACTCAAATTAAACAAAAATACCAACGGTATTTTCAGGCAGTCAATACAATCCTTCAGAATGTAGTCAGGGAGCCCATCCGGTCCTATAGCCTTGTTACCCTTTAACTTTTTTGCTGCCGTTCTAAGTTCTTCCTCATTAAATGAGAATGTGCAAAAATAATCTCTCACACCCACATTCTGATAATTAAGAGTTTCTGCATCTGAAAACACTGAACTGAAGTACTGTGCAAATCCATTAGCGACATTTTCTGTTCCTGTGTATTGCACATTATTATAACAGATATCCGATGGAATTCTTGCTTCCCCTTTTCGCGACTTTACATAATTCCAAAAGTACTTACGATATTACTGACTCTATTTATGTAGTTATTGTATGCATATTTTATTTTTAATTAATGTTCTTGTTGTTTTAAATTTATTGTACCAATATATCGAGTTATGTCCTTTGTATTTTCGAAAATATGTTTCTTTAATTTTAATCAATTTTATTATTTCCCGATCATACAAAACCAAATAAGTAATTCCAGAACAATAGGTAACAGCCATACTAATAATAACCAAATCACAAGACCATTAATACTAGTATAAAATGGCAATATTTTAGTGAAAACACTTTACACTAACAGTAATAACATTACATCAAAGTATTCCCATCAGAGTATTCCTAAAGAGCCGGAAAGAACCATGAAAAACATCCAATCTATCGTCTCCATTTAAAAACTCCAGAGATCTGTCCACAAAAGAATGTCTACCATGATTAGTTCTGTGAAAACTAATGGAAAATAAATTATTATGCCGTAGCGTTCTTTGCGGAACTGAAAAATGTATTTCCGATAGCAAAAATGGACATGATATACCATTTAGTATTTTATAAATGAGAGAAATGTCATACATAATCCTTCTTTTATCAAGAGTAAGCAATTTCAGTTTATGCAAAATACGAGAGTAGTCATGATCAGCAATGATATTCAAATTAAACCTATAATTATTACAATATCTCAAGAATTTGTTTTGTATTCTCTCGAGTAATGACATAAACATTTTACTGAGGCGTCCAGATGCTTGAACCGTATTCAAGTTGTGATCTGACCAAACCAACATACACTGACCTCACAGCTTCCAGAGAAAAGTCCGTACAATTTCTTAAAGTAAATCCCAACATCATTTGAGACTTAACCACCAATTGATTGATATGCTCACCAAAACCGAAACTGGAATCAAAAAGTATTCCCAAAGCCTTAGCCAGTTCCCTGTTTTCCAGCAAATGACCATCTATTGAATAAAAGGATGGGATCTTCTTTTTCCTAAAGTATTTTTCAACATTCAAATCTAACAAGTTTAACTTACACCATTCATACAGATTATCAAGATCACCCTGAAGTAAACTAATATCAGGTATCATTCAGAACCATTGAAAATAATTTGAGGTCATCAGCGAACATCAAAAATTCGCATTGCTCTATACAATACCTGAGGTCATTGACAAATAGACTAAACAGCAAAGGAGAACAATCCCCCCCTGAGGGACCCCAGAGCACAAATCAATCAGAAAACTGCACCCACTTAGCCAATCTTTCTGAAAAACCTAAATGTTTTAACTTCTCAATCAACAAGTGATTAACTCTGTCCAATTCCTTGGAGAAATCGGTATATATGGCATCAGCCTGATACCCCCTCTCCAAGGCATCCAACAGTTTACTGTTGTAAACAAGTAGATTGGTTACCGTAGATCGACCTCCCCTAAAGACATGCTGCTCCTCAATTAAAATCTCTACACTGCCAATTCAAATAGCTGTACATTAAACTATCAAAAACTTTTGGGATAGAAGACTGTACAAATACACTAAGATAGTTTTTAATATAATTTCTTGCACCTGACTTAAATAAAGGAGAAACAAAACTTTCCTTCCAAATGGCTGGAAACACCCCAGCAGACAAAGATATATTAAATAACTTACACAACGGCTGAGATAATGAATACATACACTGCCTCAAGACCAAATTTGGAATACCATCAGAACCGATCATTAACTTATTAGGCAATGATCCTAACTTATCAAATACCTCAGACACACTTATAATTGGACAGTCAATATTAATTTGTGATGAAGCTCCCAGGAGGTATTGCATTTGAACTTGAGAAGACCGTAACGAAGTGATCAGCAAAAAGATCAACAATTCCCTGACCATCAGTAGCTATTACATTGTTAAGACTCATATTTTTTGGAAATTCATTTGAACTTCTTTTTATATTTACAAATTTCCAGAAATTTCTTTGGTTGGTAGTCAGATCACTATTTATTGTATTTACATAATTCATAAACACTCCTGTGCTAATTTCTTGCACTGTGCTCTAACCCCACTAAATTCCAAATAGTCTGTAGCATTCTTAGACCTCTGATATTTTATGTGCTTGTTTTGTTTTAAGAGAAATCAACCTTCTTAAATCTCCAGAAAAGTAGGAAGGAATGTTGGATGTTCTAAATCTCTTCTGTGGGCCAAAACACTGAATCCCATAGTTTAGAATTCCATAAAATTCGGAGACCATAACATCTGTATCGCCATCATTGAAAATGTGACACTAATCTATTGAAAATAAATAATCATTCAGACCCTGATAATTACCATCTTTAAAATCAAAGTAAAAAATCCTCTATCCTAAGTGGTTCTAACCTATCATTATTTGACTTAAAACTACAAGAGTATGAAGTATGATTAATAGAGTCACTAAAAATAGGATCCAGAGATCTAAAACAATCAATGGAACAATCATTCGTAAACAGCAAATCCAAAAATATGTTGCGGCTGTTCGGAGCATCAATCATTTGGTGCATATTATAGAAGCCGTACATTTGTGCCAGTTGTAAAGCAGATGAATTGGTTGGACATCTTACGCATATAATCATTAAGCAATCTATATACTTTACCATAAAGAGAATCATTCCTATACCTATATTTAAAACACAATATTAGATTAGAATATTTACCTACCGAGAATATTTAACGCCAAACCCATGCAATTACATTAATATTACAGAAATGTCAATAGCTCAGAAACAGAACATTTTCACAAAATGTACTATAGGCCTATAGGTACATTAGAATTTGTAGGATAATCCAAAAATCTCACAATATACAAGTTGTCTCGTTAAAAAAAAAATTCTCACAGTTATTTTGTTTTAAGTAATTTTATTAAATTGCAGTTAGGTTCTACGGGAAAAATACATACGATGGCTGTTTTGATTTTTATACAAAAATACAGGCGAAGTCAAAAATAAAGTCCTATTCAGTCCTCATTGGAACAGGGACTTTCCCTCATATTTTGGCAAATTCTAGCGACTTTGTTATTCAAGGTAGAAAAAAAAATGCATACAAAAATTGTGTTACTTCCAACCCGTTAAAATTTGCTACTTTAAAAAGCAATTGAGTATCGCGGATCCTCTTTTTTTACTTATTGTTTACTTTTTTTTATGAAACACCCTTTATATTATAATTTTTTTCTGAAAGATCTTCGGATTTACACAAAAAGTTCTGATAGTTTTTCTCTACGCTGAAAAATAACGGAGCCATAAGGACTTAAACGTCGCATAGGATACACGTAAACTAATGCAAAATGAAAAATTCTACTGTTTTGAATCTCCAGTTTTGTATTAATTTACGGGTATCCTATGTAATATACATAGGATACCCCTATATAATATAGCGTTTAGGTCCTTATAGCTCCTTGTTTTCCACTCTAGCGAAAAAATTATCAGATCTCAGAAAAAATTTTAATATACAGGTGGTTCCATTTTAAAAAGAAGTATACAAGTCAAAAAGATGATCCGCGATGCTGAATTGTTTTTTAAAGTAGCAAATTGTGACGATTTGGAAGAATGTCCACAATTTTTGTCTGAACATTTTTTTTTCGATCTCAACAAAGATGCTAGAAGCTGTGAAAATACAAGGTAAGGCCCTGTACAATAACATTAATATCTCATGAGGCATAGTAAAAGATAACTTTAGAATGAATCAATTTTGCAGTTAATGAATGTCATTAAAAATAAAGCATTCATAGACTTAGGCTTTTTGCCGCGACATAATTTTTCCAAAGATTGCTTGCACGATGCTTCTTTTGCGTTGCCGCGTGAAAAATTATCAGAGGGGAAGTGACTGTGACGTATATAATGTCATAATTTTTGAAATTTGGCTTAAACAACCATAATCTCTTCTCGAGGAGATTTTGACAGGTTATGATATGATTGAAAAATGGCGGATATATTGGCGTGAACTGTGCTCCCTTATCGTTAACAACACGGATCTATATATATTCTCAATAAAACACTATTTCGCTTTACACTGTATAGCATCGGCTTGTTCCGTTACTCATTATCTAATGAATAATTCCTATCGTCAGGCGTATGCTCGAGTTCCTTTATTAATCACTATATCCGAATCTCAATACCTTACATCATACATTACATGAACTATTTATAATCTTTGTTGATGTGATTCAACATTATTAATTTGGATGTGGTTGAAGTATTAGTAGTTAATCAAGCGAAACGGTACTTGGTGCTCTCAGTTGAGCGGCATACACTCGTGTTTCCGCGACATAATTTGGAATATCCCAGGCTTAGGTGGGAAAGAATATGACGTCAGCATAAACCGGCATATTTAGATTATGCTCGCAGCAAAAAGCCTATTGTGTCGCTATCAATAACTTTGTTTTATTTTTCGTGACATTTTAATTTGTTTTCATCTGCGATATAAAACACTAGAATTAATTATAGTATGGTTCTGTGTACACCTCACAAGTTTAGAATAGGAATGAACTGAACAGAAAATATATTGGAACTGTATTCAGGGTGTCACAAATTCGAGGTACCTACAAGCATTTAGATCTTGGAAACTATTAACATTTAGAGAGTAAAATGGGGGTAAAGTTGCTCATTTTGATGCCTAGTAATATGCCGTCGAGAAAGTTATTAAATTCAGACTACTTTCGGGGATGTCCGGGAAAAGCCAAAAAAGAGCTATTTCGTTTTTATTTTTTCCTGTCTTTATTTGAAGGGATATTTAAAAAATAATTTTACATTTTCATTGTCACTTTTTCCCTGTCCTTAGATTTCTACATGCGAAGTTTCGTCTTCGTTGTCCTGTCAGTCAACTTACTTTTCTTAGATTTTTTAGGAAACATTTAAGCTCTTTGTATCCTAAATTCAACGATGTATCGCACTTGTGAAAAAATCGGTCATTAAAGGATGTTCCCATAAGAACCAAGGCGTTAGAAAGAGAATTTTTTTAACGCATTGGTTCTTATTTTAAATAAAGATAGGAAAAGATAACAAGAAATAGCTCTCTCAGTTTTTCCCGGATATCTCCGAAAGTAGCCGGAATTCGAGGGCATTTTAGCCGGCACACAAATCCCCCCCCCCCCCCCCCCCATTTAAACATCTCTATCTATTATAGTCTCCAATATCTCAATGCTCTTACCTCGAATTTGTAACACCCTGTGTTATAGTGAGAACTTGTGAACAGCAACATGCGCTAAGTTCACAATTTGACTTTTCAACATGCGCTAACCTGATATTTCGACATTAACCAATAAAGAAATTATTTCAGTGGCAAAACAAAAAAAAATTTTCTTGTTTTCTCTCAATTTTTTTAGCCAATGGCTTATACAGCGAAACAAAAAGAGAAAAGTATTGTTTATTTTTTTTCGTACAATTGACCAGTTTAAAGATTTTACAGAAAGTGAACAGTTCTGAAAACATTAAGAAAGAATCTTTAATATATTACTATCATTAATGTTTTTTTTTTCTCTTTCTATTCAGTTTAGTGAGGTACACGCCGAACCACCCTGGAAAATTTGTTTAATTTAATTTTAAATAATAAAATTAATAAGTCCTCAATAAGTAGGTAGGTATTCGATTATTTTATACAGATGTTGTATGAGACAGCACTGTTAATTAATTTAACGCGATAGTTTATATTTAAAGGTTTAATTGTAAAATATATAAGAACCACGAATAACGTTCAGATTGAAAAACAGTCGACTCTATACTACTTACTACATAATACATATTTCACCAGTCGAAGGGCGATAACAACTTAAAGAAAGTAAATTTGTTTACGCTGGTATTCTAAGGAGACCCATATCGGCTTCAGCTGATATCATAACTAAACAATAATATATGAGGCACGCAGGTCGCTTGTTTTAAAATCGCAAATACTGTAAATATAAAATAATCTTTTTCCACGCTCCCACTTATTAAGATTTTCAAATACAGAACAATTTCATATATCCAGTTAATACAAAAAAAAATTAAACAAAACAAGTCATACATTTAGTTTTAAAAGCAAATTATTCAATAGTGTCTTTGAGAGCTGTTTTGTGAAGAAATCCGCTAATTTCTTACTAGAATTCACATAACTTACGGAAATATTGTCCTTTTCGCATTCGTCCCGCACAAAATGCACTTTCACATCCATGTGTTTTGTTCTTCTGTGGAGTTGTTGTGCCTGGGTCAACTTTATTGCTGATTGGTTGTCGACAATGATCTCTATTGTTGAAAGTTCGAAATCCAACTCTGGAAGCATGAATTTTAACCATAAAGCCTCTCTTTCACCGAGGGCAAATGCACTGTATTCTGCCTCCGTTGTTGACTGTGCTGCGACAGTCTGGTTTTGACTTTTCCATGTAATGGGTGCGTGCGCCATTAGAAATATATATCCACTGGTTGACTTTCGAGTGTCTGCACATCTTGCGTAGTCAGCATCGGTGTAACCAACAACTTCGATTTCTGATGTCTTATCCACCTCTGGCCTTTCGTTTATATTGGGCGCTAGTCTTCGTCATTATATAAACCTATTTACAACAGCCAGGTTTTTGTTACAGGTCTTAGCGGCGACGGGTGCTGCCGAATGCTTGGGTCGACGCATTCTCTCGATCAGCTCCGTTTGTCGGGGGAGGGCATTC
The DNA here is from genome assembly GCA_016904865.1 of Pissodes strobi. Classification (NCBI taxonomy): domain Eukaryota; kingdom Metazoa; phylum Arthropoda; class Insecta; order Coleoptera; family Curculionidae; genus Pissodes; species Pissodes strobi. The sequence continues at coordinate 5,113 of MU193903.1, read as the reverse complement.
CAACCGGAAGGGACGGCCATGGGGGGCTCAATGCCTGACCCCCTTTTTCCGATGGCAAGGACTAAAGGCCGCCGCGAGGGGGTGGGCTACTATGGTCGAAATATTCGGGGCCACTGATATGTCGCGTCGTGGCTGTCAGTGGTTTCGGTGTTTTTGCCTGAGCTCCGGTTGGTCCGATTCGAGCAGGTTGGCAGCAGCGCCGTCATTAGGTCAACCTACTAATTTTTTTTTGTTTTTCTCTCGGATGTTGGGTTGATTAGGTTTAGTTGTTTCAGCTTGGTGTGCGTTACAGCATACTCCCTTGTGGGTGGTGGAGCACCTGGACTATCTTCTTTTTTGCCTTACCTTGTTCTGTCGATTTTTCCTTTTCCCTTGCGTCTCTATTTATTCTCTCCATTTTCCGAGGGGTATTCCTCGGGTGGGTGGTCGGTGTTTGCGGGGTCGTGTTGCTGGCGTTTTTGGATGTGGTCTTGGTGTGGGCTGGTATACGAGGTTCCCCCAAGTCTCATTGGGATACGCAATGCCAGTCACCGCCGTTTACCATTACCTTTAGGCTGGTTACCGCCATGATCACTTCCGGGACGTTCCTGGCCGTCCTCGGGAGCATACGATCCTTCACCCGTGAGGTACCGCTTGTAGTAGGTATCTTCCGTTAGTTGAGGATCTATTCTGTTAGTTGTAGGTCTAGTTCTATTAGGCTTAGTGAGATGGGAACCCATTTAGTGTAGGGTGATGGGTTGTCATCCCATTAAGATTAGTTAATAGTTTTGTCTCTTGTCCGTTACTTTAATGTTTCTGGACGATGGCGGTAATCTGTTAAATAATTAAATGCGATAGTTTGTATTTAAAGGTTTAATTGTAAAATATATAAGAACAACGAACAAACGACTCTGTACTACTTGCTACATAGTACATATTATATTTCGCCAGTCGAAAGGCGATAACAACTTAAAGAATGTAAATTTGCTTACGCTGTTATTCTAAGGAAACCCATATCGGATTCAGCTGTTATCATAACTAAACAATAATATATAAGGACATGCCGGTTGTTTTAAAATCGCAAATAGTGTAAATATAAAATAATCTTTTTCAACGATTTAAATATAGAAAATTCTCGTCGTTACCTCAATAAGTAGGTATTCGATTTTTTTATACAAATATTGTATGAGACAGTATAGATATAAAATTGATATAGGACCTTCATCATATTCTCAAATGAGTTTCTATATTTTCGTATTTAAATGCCACCTAGGGCCCAGGCAGATTTGTTTTTAGCTTGTAATACAAAATTATATTATTATTGTTTGCTTGTTAAAACGTTTTAAGCATTTTATAAATTACAACTTAGTTTTATTATCGACAGAGTATCTTGTTTCTGGTTAATTAATTTATTAATATGCGTCCAGGGTAGAATGTTGAACACATTTAGATTTAATTATTTGGTTAACAGCTTACCTTATGTGCGTTCATTTCAAATCTTATTATACGATAACTTTCTTAAAACGAAATATTTGATTTATATTTTCTTGCCCCGTTTGTTTATATATGCTAAACAATCGTTTCTCATCTCATTTAGATTGGATTCAAGAGTAAAGCCTCTAAAAATTACAAATTCATCAATAATATATACAGGGGCTCGTCAATGGGCACCACGATTAAGTGGGAAAAATTGTGTTTTCCATATTTTTTTAAACTGTTTCATGTTACGTCAAACATAAGAACATTTAATTTAGTGTTAATTTTTTACGCATAACCTAGCTTTAGTTTTACTTTGTATAAAACGGTATTTTTACGCTGTACGGGTATTTGCTCTAATCTACTAATTTTAATTTTTTTATTGCTTCTCGGAATTTTAAGCATTTTTTATTAAGCAAGTCATATACCAAATTTCAATTGTTTTCGAGTTATTGAGCAAGGACATTTTCGCAACTTTGAATACCTATTGAGCACCAAATAAGGCGACTGTTTTGGATTTGAACATAATAATTTATTTACAAAACAATATTTGCAATATAAAACTAAATTTACAATAGAGAATAGAAAAAGTAATGCCTGTGTATTCCTTCTTTCCTCCCATGTTTTAAGTTTAAAACCCTCAGTCATTACCTTATATGAGACCAGATATGGGTATGCATCGTGTTGTCTTACATAGAGATATCTTGGGAAAATAGATGTTCTGCATAACAGCAAACCGACGAACGCCAAACGCGAAAAAATTGGACGTAAAAACCGGCAAGAACTGTCACGAATGCAGCTGATTTACTGCCAAATTTTCCCTATTAAAATTTATGAATAGCTCATTTCTGCGAATTGACAAGTGTATCATTCTTTAGATTGAGAAGGACTGTGCACGAATGATAGCAGTCCAGATAAGGGCTTTCAAATATCGTCGCTAGGAAATTATATTAAATTTACTGTCCAACTGTAGTCCGTCGTGGGTTCGCAGTGTGTGTTTGAGCGGATGGCCTATAATAGCAGCATTCCCGGCCGAAAATGGATGTTTGTTGCGATCAGTGCGGCCGCATAATATAAATTCAGTTCTCGGACGTTCGGAAGCCAATTTGCATCACGTCGCGCATCATGGCGACAAATTAAATAGGTATAATGTCATAGGTAAGACGTAAATATTACTTTATTTAGTGAATAGGAAATATGTAATGAAAATAAAAAATGAGCGAGTCTGCTAGTAGGTACTCGAGCGAGACACTGATGTGTATAATATATAATTTTACTGGATAATTTTTAAAGCCCTTGGTGCTTTGTATGCTTTACAAATATTTGAGCAGCCCTCGTAAAGAGTATATTTCGCCTTCCTGATGCTTGAATATAGGCAACCACTTATTTGGAAATGGTTGCCTATATGCTGGCGTTAGAAACAAAGACGAAGAAATTTCCCTTGTCTATGGTTAGAAAGAACTCGTTTTACAAGGAAGCACTGCAGTAGCTGCGCACTAATCACTGCGCATGAGTTATGATATCATAATGTCACATCCCCTTACACACTTCCGTCCATTTTTCCGAGATTTACCCTATACCGCCGGGTAAGATGTTTACACATAAAAAATTATGTCAATTTTTATATTTGCCCCCCTTCCAGACAAAGTTTCTGGCACTGGCTAGAGCACCACCTGTATATAACTGATCACGGATCGGAGTCCGCCGCGCGGCTAGTTTAGGAGGAAAAATCCTAAAGGTGCGTACAGACCTGACGAGCCGCGCGTCCGCGACGCGCACGGTTTTCTCGCGCGCCTGCTGTGAGCCATGTAGAGAGACGCGCGCGCCACGCGACTGAGTTCTATTGCACTTCTTCACTGATTCTCGCGCGATTGCTACGCGCCTACTACTACACGTCCACACTGCGCCTCGCTCTTTCTTTGATCTGCCGTCGAAAAACCGACAGCAACCGGGTAGCGCGACGCGCCTCGGACAGGCGGCGTTAGCGCCGCGCGCGGTCCCCGTCCACACCTAGGAATTTTGGACTGTCGCGTGCGTGTCGCGCGCGCGTCACGTCAGGTCTGTACGCACCATAAGAAGAAAAAAACAACTAGGTTATAGGGTCATAGGGAATTTTGTAGTGCATGTATTTAACTATGAACACCTTGTATACAGGGTGTTACAAATTCTAGAATATGAATGGGAACCAGTAGGAGATACGAGGTGGGATTAATCTGAGGTAAAGCTGCGCATTCTAGTACTTAACAAAATGCTCCTTCGAAATTTAAAAAGTTCCTAATATTTCCGAAGATATTTGAAAAAACGAAAATTTTGCCAAAAGTTTATTTTTTTCTGAGCTTATTTGAAAAAACATTTCAAAATAAATGACATTTTATCTTATATTCTCAACTACAAGTTGGCATTGTCAAAATCTGAAATACCGTCTCGTTTTTGAGCGGCCATAGCGAACTTTATTTTTAAAATTCCGATTTTTTTATATAGATTTTTCGTAATCTCTTGGCCTCCCAAAAGCAGTTCTAAACAGGTAAGTTCGAAGCTTATTAGGAAAACACGTAAAAAACAATATTTTTCAAGACAGTATATTTCTCGAAATTTGTCAAATTTCTTTTAAACAATTCCACGTGATTTCCTACTTGTTTAGAACGTTATAGCTTTCGGGGGGCCAAAAGTTTACGAAAACCGTTATAAAAAACAAGATCGTATTAAAAAAACAGATTTGACGATGGCCTTCCAACGTCGCAATTTAAAATTTGACAATGTCACCTTGCAGGAGAGGAAACGTGCCAATGTTTAATTTACTCTCAAATGCCTTTTCTAATAAGCTCAGGAAAAAATAAAATATTAGTTTTTTTTTTTCAGATATATTCGGAAGTATTTAATTTAGAACAAAAGGGTTTTTATAAAAATTAAATGTTTCTTTGGCTCTATAAAATAGTAATCAAAAACATACATCTCGAGCTCGGCTGCATTGAAAGATATTAGAACGAGTTGCACATCTGCGCTTCATTTAAACCCCATTTTGACATATTTTACTCACCCTAATAAATGGTAAGAAGACAAAACGGTAATAGCTACTTTTATACAAATCCAGGAAACCAGATTCAAAATAAGTTAAAAT
>JAEQML010064937.1:0-21531 GCA_016904865.1 Pissodes strobi | reverse complement strand
GGAGATTATTGGAAGCAAGGCAATCGGGCGATAGTTTGAGGGCGTGGATTTCTTGCCTTTTTTTGGAACAGGTTGCACTCGAGCGACTTTCCAAGAGGATGGATAAATCCCTTTTCTGTAAGAAAGAGAAAAAAGCCTGGAAAAAACAGGTGTTAGTTCGTTGGCGCAGCTCTTTAGCACGATGGCAGGTATTCCGTCCGGTCCTGATGCCATTTGCGTATCTAGTTCTTTAAGGATTTTGCGAATATCACGATGAGAAAACTTGACTTCTGCCATGGTGGTATTGATGTTCGGTATAGTGGGGAGAGTCTTGCTTTGGGGCACGTCTAAGGTAGAGTGCGATGAAAACATTTTGGCGAGCATGTTTGCTTTTTCTTTGGCTGTAGTCGCCGTGATGCCACGTTCGTCCGTCAAAGGTGGGAGAGACGTTTTTGTAAAGTTGTTACTTACTGCCTTTGCTACCGACCAGAAATTCCTGGAGCCACTGGGGCATTGCAAAAGTTTATTCCTGATCCTTTGATTGTGTTTGTCCTTAGTTTCGTCGATCACAAGCTTGCACTCGTTTCTCGCTTCGATAAAATAATTGCGATTTTCAGCGGTCTGATTTTGCTGCCAGTACTTATAGGCTTGCTGTTTCCTTCCTACAGCTCTTTCGCATCTTTTGTCGAACCAGGGCTTTCCTTTTGATGGCAACTTGATGGAATTTGGGATGTATGCTTCCATTCCTGAGGAGATTACTTGCATGATCTCTTCGCAGCAGTCTGACGGGTCGTCAGTGGCAAAGCAGACGTCGAGCCAAGGAAAATCTAGGTAAAACTGCCTCAGATCGTCCCAGTTTGCAGAATTGTAATGCCAGATTTTGCGAGGCAATGGTGGATCCTTCTGTATGAGTGGCAATTCACAAACCGTTGTAATAAGTTTGTGGTCAGAGGTACCTAATGGCGGACCAACTGTAACCTTGTACTGGTCAGGATTGGTGGTCAGAAAAAGATCCAGGAGGGCGGCGAATTCGCCCCTCTCTGAGATTCGAGTTGGTTCGTCTACAAGTTGAGTAAGCCCGCAGCTGATGGCAAATGCTTCAGCCTCTCTACCTTCGTTGTCGGTCTTGTTGTGATGTTTGAGCCAGTTGGTGTTGTGGGCATTGAAGTCTCCCAGAACGATTATTTCTGAACTGGGGTGATCGACCTGTATTGAGTCAAAGGTGGTAGCTAGTGTTGAGAAAAAGTTTTGGTAGGCTCTATCGCTCGGAGGGCGATAGAGACAACATATAAACTTGGTTAATCCCTTGGCGGTGAACTTGAGCCACATGACGTCAAGGTTGTTCGGTTCGAGTGTTTCCTCACGATGACATGAAAGGTCGCTTCGGACAAAAAGGCATATTCCGAACTTATATCTAAATCGGGTATGTAAGTCGTAACCAGGATAGAGGTAGTTCACTGTTGTTGTTGTAGAACATACTTGTGTTTCTGTAAGGGCTAATATGTGTGGTCTATTTGCTTGTAGATGTTGGTGTACCGAATTTATGTTTGTATTTAGGCCTCTTATGTTGCAGAAATCTATTCTAAATTGGTTCGGTATCTTTGCTGTCTGTAAAATGCGGAATGAAGGGCTCCCAGGGCCACCCAGCGCCCGGAGATCCGAATGGCCGGGGAGTTTACCTCCGGAATATTTTGATCCTGGAAGCACCATCATGTCCATATACTCCTACTGTGAAACCCGGGATCACCAGCGCGGGAGCGGAACGTGATTTGGGAAAACCACTTAGCGCTCCCCAATTCTGGTAGGGTGGTCTTTCACCGGACGATGCGAGTAGGCTTATGCATCTACCACCTAGGGCCGCTTCCACTCGAAGCATCGGCCTCAGACTCATTCCTTTGGCGGTCCCTAGTCTGACAGGGGTAAAAATGGGGTTTGTTGGATCACTCCCCAGTGATCAGCTCCAGACTTTGTACTTTGGTGTTCTCCAGCCTGGAGGAGGACGATGGGATTTGATGGGCCACATCCCGTGGCAACTCGGAATGGTGGGGGCGTCACTCCCACTCCACTCACTCCAGGATGCAGAACGAATCATTATACTATACTTCGGTAATTTACCTTAATTACCATATATAGACTACGTTTTATAACATTTTAATTAATGAATTTATAATTAAACAACTGTAGGCCATTTGACGTCTATCGTTTATATTTTCGTCAATTCTCGTTCCATTTATTGATCTACCTATCTTGCTTATCGAGCTTACCTTTAAAAGAGATACTTAGTTTTATCTTTAGTTAGTTAGAGAATTCATTTGGCTATTGTCCGAATAGCTGATTGAGTTAATTTTTACTGTATTTGGCTGTATAACTCGTGGCAGTAATTTATTTCACATAAGTGAAATTTACTAATTTGATTTGTCACCTTGAAATCGAAATCGACTTGAGCTCAATTCGTTTACCTATAGATGTTTAACATCTGTATATGTACATATTTACCTCACTGGTTATTTTATTGATTTTGTATTATTGAGGACTGTTTATTGGTCTACTGATATTGTCGCTGCCATGGACTTGATTTAGGTTAAGTTTGCTTAACAATAATTTAATTTATTTTTACTTATTTATTCAATAATAGATCCATATATAATTGCACCTAAATTATAAAATAATACAATTTTATACTCCAAGGAGTGTAGACCGTATCAAGACAAGATAATCATAAAGCTATTTTACTTTACTAAAATTCAAAAAAAATAAACATTCAACTAAACTTTACATTTAATTTATTGAATGAGGCAGCAAGTTTATATCACAGCAATTCTTGGAAATCAGTCTGTTCAAGGAACTCACTAACATTGTAATAACACCTTTTGACTAGAAACTTTTTTAATTCACTTTTCAGCTTTTTGTCTCTTTTTTGTCTAAAACCTTCGGGCAGTCGGTTCCAGAGTTTTATAACCATGTAGGTACAGTTCCTCTGTACATAACTGTAGTTGGCTCTTTCAGAAATTAATAAACTTTTATGTCTGGTATTATAAGCATGATCATATTGCAATTCCTCAAAGAAGGAAAAGTGATTTATTACAAAGAGAATGCATTCAAAAATATATAAGCTTGAAAGAGTTAATATATTGTTTTTAATAAAAAGTGGTTTACAAATTTCATATTGTTTTATTTTAAAAATTGTTCTAAGACATCTTTTCTGCAGGAGAAAAATTCTACTAGTGGTAACACTATTTCCCCAGAATATTATGCCATATATGATTCTGGACTGTACAAAGGCATGATATGATGTCAGTGCCGCAGAAATCCCCACATTATGACTAATCACAGACAAAGCATAGCAAAACCTCGAAATGCTGCCAGCCAATTGATCGATGTGTTCTTTCCAGTCAAGCCCTTTTTCAAAAGATACTCCTAAAAAGGGCAGTGTCTCCACCGACTCAACAACGTCCCCATTGTGAATGATTGGTTCGACTATATGATTTTGGGTGCCAAACAATAGCAATTTAGTTTTTTTACATTAAGCAGTAAATTATTTTCTGTCAACCATCCACTTAGGCCACTCAGCGTCCTCTGCACCTCCACCACACACCTGTCAACACTATCTAGGCTGTATATTACATTGGTATCGTCAGCAAAAATAATTATATTATTATTACTAATGTTGACAATTTCATTGGTGTACAAAAGGTACAGGAGAGAACCGAGAATAGACCCTAGTGGTACACCCTGTTTGACGCTGCCAACATCCGAGATCACCCTATCCCCCCCCCCCTCCCCCCTCCCCAAGTTCATTTCAATAGTTCTCTGCTTCCTCTTAGACAAATAAGATTTAATTACCAGCAGTGCAGTTCCCCTTATACCATACTTCTCTGGTTTATCAAGAAGTACCCTATGGTCAACACTATCGAATGCTTTGGATAGGTCTAAACACAAAGCTGCCGTCACTTTTGTATTATTGAGAGAAGTAATGATGATTTTAAGAGCCTGGTACACAGCAGTGATTGTTGATTTTTTTCTACGAAACCCATTCTGATGTTCCGCCAATATGCTGTATTTTTGCAAAAAACTTAATAGTCGATCAAAGATTATCCGTTTAAAAATTTTGTTTATGTTAGAGAGTAAAGATATTGGCCTGTAGTTCATAAACTTATCTTTTTCATTTTTTTTTATGGATTGGTTTAACCCAGGCTACTTTTAAGGATTCTGGATACACCCCATTTAAAAAGCATTGATTAATTAGATAAGTTAATGGTTTTGATATTAAAGGAGCACATGTTTTGAGCAATGAAACTGGAATTTCATCACTGCCCACTGACTTTTTATTTTTTAACAACATTATGCAATTAAAGACTTCCTATTCATTAGTTGGGTTGAGAAAAAGTGTTGTTATTACTACTACTAGAAGTTAGATTAGGTGATTTATTCTTATTTATTATGGGGCATGAGTTGATGAAATAGTTGTTAAATTCATTTAAAAGAGTTTTTTCTTCCTTGTTAGGAAAGGAGTTAAAAAGGTTTTGTTTATTTTGATTTTTATTTGTTACTTAATATTTTAGAAGAGGTTTTGTAATAGTTTTCAGAAACCATACCTGTTAGTGACATTTCATATAATTGCCTTTTCCTTTTACAAGAAATTTTGAACGCTTTGGTAATCCATACTTTGTTATTAGGTTGCAATAGGCACTTTTTGTAAGGAAAATTTATATTTAATAAATGCTGGAGGATACCAATGAACTTGTGGTATCATTTATCAACATTCGGCTCAGTCATCACATCATCCCATGTACAGTTCTGCAACCTTAAGAACAACTGGTGACATCGAGTGGCAGAAAAGATTCTTTTGTGTATTGATTGAGGTGTTATATCTACAAAATCCAGATTAAGTTTTATAAGTTGTGCAAAATGATCCGATAGCCCTGAGTCCAGAACAGAGTTATTACAGAATTGGTCAAAATTTACAAAAAAATTATCAAGTAGTGATTTGGTGGTTTTAGTCACCTCATAAATTATTTACAGCTATGTAGGATATCAACAAACATATTTTTATAATGGCTTTGATTTAAAAAATTCACATTAAAATCACCACAAAGTACAATCTTAAAATCAACATCTGAAAACCAATTCATTCAATATTTGATTAATTCTATTTATAAAAATATTAAAATTTCCTAGGCAGGTTCTATACACACACACAAGATTAAAATTTTATTAGACATATTCACAATACAAGAAACTTCAATCTGACCTTCTATACTGCACATTGTTATGTTTTTTTCTTCATTAAATCCAGTTTCATCCTCCCTAACCAGTATGCAGGATCCCCCATGTATCATGTTTTGTCGAGTGTAACATGATATAATTTGGTATGACTGGATTTTTACATAGTCCACTTCTTCTGTCGTGTTCTGTCAGACAAAGTACTTGTGGCTCCTCATCCAGGGTATTAACAAACAACTCAATATCTAAGGTCTTGTTTTTAATGCACTGTATGTTTTGGTGCACTATATTTAGTCCACTCGATTTTTGGATTACCTGTTCTGGTAATTCCTTGCGTGAGGATCTCTGCTGGTTGTTCCTTTGCTGACATGAAGAAAATGGTTAATTACAATACCATTTCCCCATAGCTCGGACACCATGACCTTCTCTCTATGCTTCTTTGGCACTTCAAGCTTAAAGGAGCATTTGTACTTTTGTTGTTTTATTTTCATTTTATAGGCCTTAACAGTAACTCCTGTGTTGGTTTTTATGTAATTCTCTATCTGTTTTTCTTCAAGATCGGGCTTAAACCATGATATGAATAGATAGCTTCAGTTTTCAACCACTCCCAAATTAAAATTTTAATTTTTTACAAAGATTGGTGTTGGGAAAGTAGTTTTTCTTCTGGTTACTAGTTTCCAATCATTCTCCTTTGTCGCTCCGACTTGTTTATTTTCAGATTTGTTTTGATGATCCCGCATTTTCCCTGCGTCCCTGTCAATGTTGTATGACAATGACATTTGTTTTTTGTTTTCCTTCTTCTTCTTCTTTACTTTTTTTCGGGGCAATCAGAATTTGCTGCATCTGTCAAAAATGGTGTTCTTGGCTGTTTAGGATTTGGGTGATGCAATATGACAACACTGGATTGACAGCTGACACTGACGGATTCCAGGCTTTTTGCATTGTTTATGTTTACATTTTTGTGATTTTCTAATTTTTCCTGTTAGTACCTTATTTTTCCTTTTAGCAGGTCGCCATTTGCTTCAAGTATCTGGTTTTCATCGCTCTATTTCAGCGGCCGATGTTTTCGAGGATTTGTTTTCTTCTGAGGATGATGGTCAGTTTTCAAGACTCTTAATCTTCATTTCAGTCAAAGACAGTTTTAGATGCATCCACTGAAACTCTTCAATATATTTTGAGTTTTGAACTTGCAATTTGCATATTTCTTCAAGTAGATTTTCAATGCTTACATTTCCCTTTGTCTCCCTAACCTCACTTATGCATGCAGGGCAGTTTACCAGACCTCTGCTGCCACTAAGCACTTTTAAGCCGGTAATTATTAGGGCACACGATGAATGGTAATACCCTTTACATTCTGAGCACTTTACTCTGGTTTTTTCGAGGTTTTGTAGGGCAATGCTTGCACTTTTTATCAGGCGCTTCAATAACCGCGTTAGTTTCGTCGGCCATCTTGTAATACATCTGCATATCCAATAAGATTTAGGCAATATTAAAGTTATAAGGCATAGTTTAACACGTAGTATCTTAGGTTGCTTTGATTTATTAATCTAGTAATATCTAATATAATAGAATAATAGGATTAATTGTCCTCAAGAGAGCAAGTTTACATTTTTAAATAAATAAATTATTTGTAATTTTGATGTTTATTTTGGTAAATTGCAATCAAAATAAGAACTAATCTGAGTTTTAAAAATTTCTCAACGTTTTTTACTGGGTATTTTTTTTAATTTTATTTCCCTATTTTCAAGGATCAACAATCATTGATAAATTTCTTGTAAAAAAATTAGTGGCGCCCGACCCTAACTGCCAAGACATAGACCCACGCCTTTAAAAAAAAATTGAATCTGCTAAGTAAACCTGGCATATGGACTGCCTAATGAGCAATTAGCAGATAAGGCTACATATTTGGCACCCAACGCTTAAGACTGGTTACAGGTATTATGCTGGAGGAGTGCTTGAAATCATTAGGAATGACGAAGAATGTCCAACTGATTTCATGAGACGCAAGAAAACCGGGTTTCAATTTGTATGTCCTGATATTATTGATCAGTTCCTGGTTCCGATAGGCGATTGTTTGAAATGCCCCCTCTATAATTTGTAGGTGGAACTGCGAGAGCCTCTAGAAAACTAATATTTACGTTAAATTTTGAAAAGTACGAAAATGTGAATTAAAGAATGTTATTGAGGTTTGCATATAGCTCCCATACATAGTATTAAACCTCCCTTAATGTGGAAGGGTTGCATATATTTCCCACTTTTTAAAAATTTGAATATTTCGAATTTCGTACTTACCCAACAAAAGGGGACCAATCGATATCATAAACTAATCCATATAACAGTTCAAAAATAACTAGAATGTTTTTAAAAACAGTTAATTTACCCAAAATAATAAAGCCAGAAATAAAGTGTATCAATTCTCTTAAGTCTCCTCTACTTGTATTTTTATAATTATTTTAAATTTAACTATAATAATAGAATGGGTGCAAATAGGACCCTCCATTGGGACCCTTGGTCTATTTTGGCTCACATCTGTGGTTTCCACTATGCCAGAAGCTCGATCCTTTTCATGAAATTAAACAGCTTTCTGGGGTAGATAGTTTTCAAATCTGCAAGTGTGATTTGAGAATTTCCAAAGAATGTTTGTCTGTTTCTTTCTATTGCTGGACAGTGGCATACAACATGCTCCATTGTTTCTTCGTCCTCCAAGCACAAGCGACATTCCTTTTCTTCGGAGAGCACTATCTTGTCGATATGGCTTCTCAGCCGACAATGGCCAGGTACATGTCAACTACTGCCTGTACCTGCTGTCGGCGAAGTTGAAGAAGTTGTCCAGTTCTCACTCCTGATGGCAGATTCACCGCCATCTTTGAATGAGTTAGGCCTGGTAACTCTCTCCATTTGTCTACAAATTGCTTTTGTGTCCACCTGGAGAGGGCTTCTTTAGCTGTGTCATAAGCTAGTCCCAGTAGATTTGGTTTAGTCCGCAGCCTGTTGCAGCGGCTTAAAAAACGTATCTATACTCGACGCGCCGAACAGATTCACTAATAGCGGAAATAATTCGTCTCATTTTATGATTGAATCGAACCATTGTTTTATTTTTTTCTTGTCCATAATATAACAAATACAAATAGAATGTCTTATCAAAGTCCCTATGTTTGGAGTCATAAAATAAGACTAGTTATTGAATTATTGTTTCCGTGATTAGTGAATATATTCGGCGCGTCGAGTATAGTGTTCGACATTTTCCGCTTCTTCAAACAATTTTTTTTTTGCGTTTTCTTTTTCTGCTTCGTCTTTCGTTTAATTTTCTCTTTCTCGGTCTGCTGCCTATCCACATTTATGAAAAATACACACATATAATGACTAGTGAAAAAATACAACTCAACTCTGTTTAATATCACTGATAATATGGTTATTATATAATATTATATAATCAGAATACCGATTTATTTAATAATCAATAATCTACTGATCCATTGAACCATATAAGTATCCAAAGACAAATAGAAAGTACTTCTAAATAGGTAGCAACAAATGCATATTCGGCGGCGGCGATGAATAGGGCTGGGCATAGACTGAGCTATCGGATTGAAAAGTAGGGCTGGACAACAAAAGAAAACTGGAACTGGGTCCTGCTTTTGATGGCATAACAGTTTAGAAGATATTATTGGAGGTGGCATTTTTGGTATAAACTTATAAAAAAGTTTTGCCAAGACGGCCACCCAATTGTGTCGTCCGGCCCACCGGGCATTTGCTCGTTATTCCGGTGGTCCTATCTACTCCCGAAAATGGTTCTTTTGCTCCAGTTGTTGCGCGTAAAACCCTTTTTTATGAGCTAGCAAATAAAAAAAAACTATGAGCATTAATCGATCCACACTAGTAATAGAAATTTAGCCATCCCTTGGCGAAAGGCGAAGGCCATAAATATAGCCAATATCATTTCACCCTATAGGTGATTGACATCATAAAAAGCCCCAAGGAAAACTAAACAATATATCCGCTGTGTTCCTTTCATTTGCTCTTTTAATAATTAAACCCCTAGGCAAGAACCGAGCTTGCGCATTTATGCAATTGATATTAAATCATTCACTGAACTGATGTAATAGTTTAACATTTCATGTAAGCAAAATTCAAGGTAGAAAAGAAATTTATTAAAAATTAAATATAACCATTATACAACCTATATCCTATACAATGCGAGTTTCCATAAAGACAAATTAATCAGCTATGAATCCACGACTGCAACATGATACCGAGGACGGTATCATGAACTAGTATTCAATACGCTTCATTTCCCAAGAATATAACTTCTTGTAAAAGTAATGAATATAATTAAGTCATTCTGTTCCAGGCCCAGGTTATCTTATGTTCGATGATATTGCATGATATAATAAATGTATGAATTAATAAACTTTGAAAACGATTCAAGAATATCCCTTTCTTTATAGCAGTATTGTGCAGTACATTCAATCCCCTCTGAGAACCGATAAAAAACTATAATGTAGTGCTTTACACCATAAGTAAAGAAATCCCCCTGTACAGAAAATAAATGAGTATGTACAAAATGTAAGATATATGTATTTATTTACCTAGCTACGTAGGGTTTTTAGTAGTGATGATCAATGGGCGCAAGGCTCTCTCTCTTACAGGCACCACTTGAGGAAGGAGACGGCGTATTTTGTACCGGAATCTTCCGCACTTGGCCCGTTACCAAAAGAAATCTTGACTTCAGACAAAATCCAACCAATCCACAGTCAAATAATTTACTACACCAGACTGGTAACTATGCCAAATTCTCTAGCCCGAAATAAGATTATCCCCGTAAGTGCGAATTAGTAATTCTTAAACTTTTTATCAGGCTCTTTGGATGGTTTACTAAGAAAGAGAACGAGGTCAAGTCAAGATCGTCCACCTCGAACGCCAAGTTTAATGTTTAGGGGTCAGAAAAAAATCGACCAATAGGCCAGCTCTACATTGTCCTGCGACACATAAAATACAACAAGATGGTTGCCACCAAATTTAATACCATCTTCAATATGCAATAAAACGTACCTAAGGCTGTATGATATTATGTATTGCTAGCAGGACAAAGAAAACCGACGATAAAACCATTACTCGCAATGACCAATGAAACAGAAAATACTTCATTCCTGCCCGCGGTCATTTTAAATTCCTGGCATCAAAAACGCTAAACGCATAAATCCGCGGCGCAATGATTCAAGACTAAACGCACCTTTAGACATGAGCCTGCGTCTCTGTTGGAAACAACTGCGAAGCAACCCGGGCTGTGTTACCAAATTTAGGGAACACATCGCAACCACTAAAACATCTTGCCTGCGTAGATCAAGCGAAAGCGAAAGGCATTCGTTTAACATCAAACTGATGGTAGCATATCAATCAATTATGTTGTTTCTTGGCCCGCAAACACATCAAAATCGCACGAGGATCGCTAGAGAAACATGTACACCTGGCAACATTCCAAAAGTATTCTTCAATAGGCAACCAACAATTATTATTGTCAAGTCAGGTTATATCAGAAATAAACATTGACTGAATTTTCAACTTTTCCTATTAAATGTTGAAACAAATCCAGCAAAATAACCGACAAATTTCGAAACCAATATTTCTGACATCCATGAGACTGTTTTAATGCATATTATCACCGAGAAGGTGATTATACAAGAAGGTAAGAGAATTATTGAATATTTTGAAATGCACTGCTATAAACGCCTGTGAATGTTTTCTCGATAGCGATGGCCAGAATACAGTACGATTTATTGATTGATTATATGCTAAGCCAGTGAAAAGGTTCGTAAAGCCCGATCGATCCCACCAAACAGCCCGAGAATATCAAGTTACGTATACAACTACAGAACTCTCAATTTTCCCTGGAACAGCTCGATAAAAGGCTAGGGTCATACGACAACCATGCAGGTATCTAAACGAGTAAGTAATATTATACTTAGCTTGACGGACTAGCCTAAAAGATGTAGGATTAAAGGTGAAATAACTTACTTTGTTTGACCTCTACCTGTTACATGTTTTCATACTAAATTGACATGTAACACAGTCCTTTACCATTAGTTTGGTTAAGCAAAATCCGAGTAATTAAAAAAAAAACAATAATAAAACCGGAAAGTGGCCAAAATATCTAGACTGTAGGTGCTTGTATTGAAGTTATCTTGCTTCTTCAAAATTATTCTCCAATTAACCTGGATGCATGTCATATTTTGCCATAAAATATGCGATGGAAAAAGTGCCTTTTTTAAAACGACATTTGCGTTCTTGAGCACCTACATTTACGTTGTGTTAGAGAACATTGAAAGTTTCTGTTTTTATCGCCCTTTTTGCCAATTTTGAAACAAGCGACATTGCACGAATTTAACATGGAAGCATACATAGCTTAAACTAATTAAGAGCGAAATTTAAACTTGTCATGAGACGGAACAAGTTTAGAGTTATACTTGTTTCGTGTGGTGCCATGAGCAGAGCTTGATCTCGAATGTCTTAACCTCCCTCACCTCTCAATTCCCTCTAGAAGTTGTTTACGTAAAATGCTTGATATGTGAAAGCGGACTGTATATAGCAGAGAAACTCTTCTTAGACTAACGACCTATTGTTTATTTAATCATGGATTGTTAATTAAGTTCAAATAGGGTAGGAAACACGTTAGTCCTTCTGCAAGAGCCGGAATATCAAAATAAAACCTCTTGCATTAAAATCTTATTTTTGACACTGCCAGTTTTGTTGACTACTGATCTTATTGTTGTATTATACATAATGCGCCGTTTGTTACTTTCCCGATTTATTGTTTAGAACTCTCACATGTCCCCCACCTTGAAGGAATTAACATGAACTTCAAAAAATATATACTATAAAGAAATACATAGACATTGGCCCTTGAACCTAAAGCTAAACATGTTATGATGAGTAACATCTATATTATTCTAAAAACTAATAACGCTGTACGATTACGATTCATTCAGAGGAAGTGGGCATAATTTAACTGCTGAACGTCGTATAACACCAGATATTGTTTTGACCGAAACAACGCGCACAATATTGTCATCATCAGGGTGAAGCTCTACTACTCGCCCTAAACGCCATTTGCAAGGTGGTAAATGGTCATCGTGCAATAAAACCATTGCCCCTATAGAAATATTGACAGTACTTTTTTCCACTTTATCCTCTCTTGTAGTTGTCCTATTAATTCCTTATTCCACCTCGACCAAACGTGTTGTTTTAGGCGTTCTAATTACTCAAAATGAGAAAGGCGATTGGCAGAAGTTTCTAATAATTCTGGATAAGGAATGTTTTGAATTGACCGACCAATTAGAAAATGTGCAGGAGTGAGTGCTTCCAAATCGTTAGGATCTGTTGAAAGGGGAGTTAAAAGCCTGGAATTTAATATACCTTCTATTTGTGCTATGGCCGTGTAAAAACTCTCAAACGTAAGCAGAGTGTTGGAAAAAACTCTTTTCATATGGTGTTTTGCTGACTTAACTCCTGCTTCCCAAATACCGCCGTGATGAGGCGAGTATGCTGGTATGAAGTGCCACTCTATGTCAAATCTATGGATACAGGTTTCCTTTAGAGAATCAATCTTATTATTAAGAAAAGCACCCAACTCCCTGAGTTGATTGTGAGCTCCCACAAAATTTCTGCCATTGTCACTGTACACCTTGGATGATTTGCCTCTTCGAGCGATAAGACGTTGAAAGGTCTCTATGAAGGCTTGTGTACTTAACTCAGAAACAACTTCCAAGTACACAGCAGCAAGCAGGCAAATGTAGAGGGCAAGGTAGCATTGCAAGATTTTACAACCTCTTCCCTTCCGATCGTTTCTTTGGAACGGCCCCGCATAATCGACACCAGTATTTGTGAATGGGAAACTAGGGGAAACACGAAGCTTGGGTAAGTTGCCCATCAATGGCGTGGAAATCTTTGGATTGAACCAAAAGCATACCATGCATTCTCTAACAGTGCGTTTAGAAAGGTTTGTACCAGCAATAGGCCAATCATTTTGTCTCACCTGACATAGAGGTAATTGAGGCCCACAGTGCAGCATCATTTTATGTTCATGTTTAAATAGAAGTATAGTAAATGGATGTTTAGAACATAATATCGCAGGATGTTTAGTATTAGAAGGATAGGAAGAGTGCTTCAATCTGCCTCCCACCCGAATTATTCCATTATTCCATTATCAATAAGTGGTGTTATATTTAACAGCCTGCTTTTTTTAGAAATAGTGCCCGATTTTTCCAACTCCCGTCTTTCAATTGGAAAAGACACCTTTTGGGAGATCTAAACCAAGAATTCGCATGCTTGGCGAAGTTCGAAAATCGTTAGTATACCACTCTGCTTTTCTGATTTTTGATTTGCAGCTTTACAACAATGAACAAACCTAAGAACATAAGCTGTAAGGCGGGTAAATGACGAAAATCTAGAAAAAGGAGACATGTCATTATAGTTTACTTCAACGAAAGATTGAGCTGATTGATTTACGGAAGATCTTCAAGAAACAAAGGTTTTTGAAATGTTATGTTTGGAGGCCAACTATCGGAAGAGTGCTTGAGCCATGATGGGCCATGAAACCAAGACAGTGAATTGATAATATTTTTCGGCGACATTTCTCGCGAAAGAAGATCTGCAGGGTTATATTCAAATGGGACATGTCTCCAACAGTCAACCGGTGTTAGATCTTGTATGGAAGCAATGCGATTTCTTACAAAAACTTGTAGATTATTTGGAGGACATTGCAACTAAGACAGGACTACTGAAGAATCGCACCAAACCATTTTGTCCATTTTGATAGTGATACAATTGAGCTAGCAGCACAGCACCACACAATTACAAGCGAGGAATGCTTACAATTTTAAGCAGCGCAACGCGGGTTTTGGAAGTAAGGAGTTGCACTTGAACTAAATTGCCTGAATTCACAGAAATAATGTAAATACAAGCACCATATGCGCTAGTTGAAGCATCCGAAAGTCCGTGAAGTTGAACTGATTGCGCGTTTGCACAGATAACCTTTCTTGACATTTATAGAGAATTAAGCTTAGTTAGGTTTAACCTAAAATTCGTCCAATTTTGTGCTAAATCTCCTGAGACTTGTTCATCCCATGAAAGTTGTTGTGATCATAGCATCTGAAGCAATATTTTTGCTTTTACCACTACAGGACTCGTAAGTCCAAGAGGATCATAGATTTTGGCGACTTCAGATAGAATTACACGCTTCGTAACATGTTTTGGAGGGGGTGTCAGACTGATGTGAAACTGAAGTGTATCTGATTCAAATGACCATTGCATTCCTAAAATCTTACTAGTATCTGAAGATCCAAAAAGGTACTCTTGATCTGAATCCGACGCTTGAATGTTATTCAAAAGATCTTGACCATTAGACTTCCATTTTCTTAACGCGAAACACCCCGACTTTAGAATATCTAAAACATCTTAGCATAGACGCACTGCTTCTCTAAAAGAATCAGCCCTCGAAAGAAGATCATCCATACAGAAATCTCTACTGATTATTTGAGATGCAACTGGATTCTTCTTCAAGAGCTAACTGCTTTAAGCAGCGCGTTGCTAAAAATGAAGCACTTGCTGTACCATATGTCACAGTGTTTAAAGAAAATGGTTGAGGTTCATCCTTTGGATCAGCACGCCATACAATCAGCTGCAGATGGCGAAACTCTGGACTAACTTGTATCTGACGATACATTTTGCAAACATCTGCCGAAAAGACGACCTGGTGTTGTCTAAATCTCAAAGCAATAGAAAATAAGTCGTCTTGGATCACTGGATCCACCATTTGAATAGAATTGTAACAGAGGCCAGAACTAGAAGCTGCCAAACTGTTAAATACAACTCTTAACTTAGTTGTTAAACTGTCCTCCTTTAGGACACCATGGTGTGGAGAAAAATAAGCGACTAGATCACTTACAGGAGAAAAGGATGACATGTTTTAGATTCTGATATTCTATCTTGAATTCCACATACATTTCTCTTAATTTTCCATCTTTTGAAAGCTTGCGCTCTAATGACATAAACTGATTGTATGCTTGATTATACGAATCAGCCAAAACTTCTGGGGGTTGCTTTAATGGAACTGAAACTATGAACCGCCCATTTGAGTCACGCCGTACTGTCTCATAAAAGTGTTTCTTAGCCTGAAGCTCCTCCTCGGAGAGAATTGGCTTTGACGGCACTTCTTCAAGCTCCCAGAACTTTGCCAATTGTGCTTGAATGTCCAAAGTTTTTGAAAAATTACAAAAATTGCTATTTGATTTTGGCAACCCAAATGGTCCCGAAACGAACCTAGCTTACTCTTCTGGACGATGAGTTTGCCAGGCCGAAGGAAACTCTCTTGTAGCACACAAGTTCCCAAAAAACTCCTGCCCCAATGAGAATATCAACAGGTCCAGGCTCAAAAAACTGAGGGTCTGCAAGAGTGCAATGAGCGGGTATATTCAATGTTACTGGATCAAAGTAAAAATTAGGTAATTGACTTACATTTGAGTTATAACTAAGCAGATAAAAGTTATTTGATAGTTGGAATGACACGATTTGATGGAAATGTTACAGGAACCTTTAATGACTGAATTAAGTTGACCTATACCACTGACAGAATAAGAAATCTTACTTTGATGAATGTTTAACTTATCCGCGCACTCCTGAGATATAAAATTAGACATAGAAGCACTATTCAGTAGAGCCCTACACAGATATTTTTCACCCTTGGAACTGGAAACTTCAACTAATATAGTTGCAAGCAAGACTTGACTTTGCACACCTTGATTGTGTAATGAAACTTTCGAATCCTTTCTTTCATTATAATGAGGAGGATGCAACAATGAGTTGTGGTGTTGCTTACAGTGCTTACACTTACTTGACCGACATTTCTCCAATCTGTGACCACTGTGCAAGCAGTTTTGACATAACTTTTTAGATTCAACTGCTTCTTGCCGTTCAGGAATAGAGAGTGCCAAAAACTTAGAGCAATTGTAGATTGCATGTTCCTGTTTGCAATAGTAGCAAGAAAACTTCTTTCCATTTTCATTAAAGAAAACCTTCTTATTTTAATTTTTACAGTTCTTCTTATGCATCGATACCTTATCAAAAAAATCAGTCCGAGAAGAAAGAAATGATTTGAATTCACACAGAGAAGGAAGCTCATCATCAAAAACTTGTTGCTCCCATTCCTTAATTGTCTCCACATCAAGTTTACTTGGAACCAAATAAATGATCAAAGGATCCCAGTCCGTCGTGGTGATGCCCAGGTTTTCCAAAGATCGAATATTTTTTGAAATAATATCTACAATGTTCCGAAATGTATAAGAAGATTGAGCCTTAACCTCGGATATATTAAACAGTGACTTTACGTGGTTATGAACTATTAACCGTTTGTTTTGAAACCTCTGACATAGAATATCCCACGCTAACTGATAATTCTCAGAACAAATAGTAATTGCTTGGATACATTGTGGAGCTGGTGCCTCTAATGATGCCGTTAGGTACTGAAACGTTTCGATGGGTTCAAGATATTGATTTTTATGTACTAAGGAAACATATAGATCCCTAAATTCTAACCATTTTTCAAAGTGTCCTGAAAATTTAGGTAATTCTATAATAGCACAAATTTATATAGCTACGCAACAGATACGTCTTCCAATGCTTTTTACGCCGGGCCAAAAATGTTCACCGTCTTTCGCGAGCAGGCGAACCAATCGTCTAGGAACGGGTCGGTGCTGCCAAGTTATCACGTCGAACAATATTCCGGCTGACTTTTTGACCCGCTCAATTCATCGAGTTTTATTATTAATATTTATGTATCAAATTAACACAAACGATTTTTACATATTTTATTAAATATGATAGTTTATTAATAGTGAAACAAATGAAACGGCAATTTAAATGAACAAATTTATAATATTGATAGTAGAGTTTAAAACAAAATTAAATGGTACTTTGACATGTCGATAAACATTTCAAAAATTCCTTTGATCATCGAAGCAAAATCCTGCGTGATAATATTATCACTTAATACAAATAAGAGATATTACAGTAAAAGTTAACAAAATTTGTAATGACCTTTTACACCGATATTTAAGGTGAGTTTTAGCCCATGTTCAAGCAAACACCATTCACTGAATCTGATAATGAACTTTAATAATTTGACATAATATAACATACGATTGCCAAGAAAATGAGTAATACCATAATGTGATATGGAAGGTAAACTACAGTTCGCGACTTGGCAACACGGCGGGGCAAAATACGTCTAAATATGAAAGTATTTAAGTTTATTCCATTATTGGCGAGCGACACTTTTAATACCGGAGTAGGCATCTGTGATAATAGGTAGCTTAGCGCTGGGTCTTTTAACAGTATGAACATTGGACATAGGATGCTGGAGCCCCACATCAGTAGGAGCATGCGTTGCCATGGGTTTAGAGTCATTTGATAGATATTGTTTGACCCCAAAATAATTTGTTTCGAAATCCACCAACTCACTTTCAGTGTAAAATCAGAAACAAATTTGACTCTATTTCTTTCAACCTTAGCTCTATCTCAGTAACGGTGGCAGAATTAAGATTTTCATCCTTAGTTTGATGAAAATAGTTTAAAAGTCGAGACAACCTTGACTCTAGGTAAGATCGTTTACGAAATAAAGTTTCGATTTGATTTTAGCTGCCCCTTCCTCACCAACAACGTCAGGATTTGAGAAGCCCGATTTAAAATCTTTAGAACATGTAGGAGCCATTTTCTTGATTGGAACTTAATTTATACAGGCTGGTTCGGCTGAAAGAAAGTCTAATATTTTAACTAATATTGTGCAAATTAAGCACAAGTTTAGGTATACTGAAAACAAGGAATATGTTTTTAGTATAAATAATGAGTAAAAACCTTATGCCCCGTAACTGTAAATAATTGACATGTTATTATCTAAAAATTAACGATCTGTGCTGCCTGAAATGGCCTTTCTCATATACATACAGGATTTGAGCTATAGCAAGCTTTTTAGAACCTCTTTACGTTAAAATAATATAAAGCCTAATAACAGCTATCTAACAATGGCTCAAATACTTGTAACAAGCAAGTCAGATATTTTAAATAACACTAATAATAAAATTATTGCCATAGGCATCTCAAAGAAATCTTAGAACACAGTTGTGGTTTAAAATATTGCACACAACTGACTTCAAATACTTCAAAAATGACAAATAACTTTACCCTGACTTCTTATGCGTTATATCGTATAATACATTTTGATTACAAATCTTTAACACACATAGATCACTACAATATCCAATGCTGAGGTATATATTTGCAGTGAATACTAAATGCTCAAGTAAACTTTAAATCTAGGAAAGTTTTTGTTTTTTAATATGAAAATAATGAAATATTACTTGAGCTATTATGGATTAAAATGATCAAAAACCGAGATGGATATAGTGTCTATTATCGAAATGTTTTTATCTTTTAAGGGTAGATGGCGCAGCGCGAGTAAACACACTCTTTAGCAGCTGCGAAAATTTTTTGGTGTTTTCTTAAGTTTATTAACAAAGTTAAACCTAGATTTTATCAAAAAGTGTCTGTGGTGTGCTGCTTTTTTGTTTGAAAGATTGGTTCCTTCTGTTTTTTGACCAAAAAACCACCTAATATCCGTTTGCTAATTCGGACCCGGCGTGGACCACTTTAGAGGTTAGTGTATTAGCAAATATGGGACTGTCAGAGAATGATATTGAGAAGATTAAGAGGATCTTTACCGATCGTTTTCTGCAAAATATTGCAGATAAGGTAGCACAAATTATGGACAAAAAGTACGCTAACAAATTTAAAGACCAGGAGAAATGTATAATCGATCTTCAGCAGGAGGTAATCAAATTAAAAGGTGCCAACCGAGAAATGGCGAATGCACTGGACAACCAAGAGCAAGCATCGAGAAATTTTTTGGGAGGAAGGATTGATGGTTTTCTATCCTGGCGACCGCACTGTGAAGCCTTATGTGGAAGGCTTAATCAGGTGTGTTATCAGGTGAGAATCTTGCGCCATGTACTTAATATTGAGCAGTTATTGTCCCTTTATTATGCCCAGGCGGGTAGTCGTCTAGCGTATGGCATTTGTTTCTGGGGTGCATCTTCTATGGTCTCAGATGTATTTATTGCGCAGAAGAAAATTATTAGGGTCATTGCGGGTGTCTCCCCTACCTCCTCCTGTAGAAATTTGTTTATAAAATTTAAAGTACTGACAGTTCATTCATTATTTATATACTGGATGTGTGTAAATGTTTTTGTTAATAAGTCAATGTATAAAACGTCCTCAATGTTTCATTCATATGATACTCGTCGAAAGAATGACATTATGACAGCGCACTGTAAGTTGAATGTAACAAAAAATTCATTGCGCTGTTTGGGCGTTACATTATTTAATTCACTTCCAATTAATCTCAAGGTTTGTTCAAATGTTAACATATTTAAGCGGAGGTTGAAGCAATTGCTAGTTTCTAAATGTATATATTCTCTCGATGAATTTATTAATAATTAATAATCGTTGATTGTTTAATGTTAATTGTTATTTATTTGTAACATAGCTTTATTATTTTTTTTGTACTGACGATGTCTATACATTTTCTCAAATGTCTTTGATGAATAAAGTATTATTATTATTATTATTATTATTATAATGTTAGGATTTTCGGAGTCCCGGCCGAAAATAATGAAGACCTGCGGTTAAAAGTTCAGAATGTTTTTAAGCAAATGAAGGTAAACATAAATACCACGCAGATAAGGAAATGTCACAGAATCGTTTCTAAAAATCAATCCGATAAGCCGACGGCAGTACTGGTGCGGTTTTTCAACGACGGCGATCACCTGGCCGTTCTAAAAAATCAAAGAAACCTGAAATCTATGGGTGTGCAAGTGCGTGAAGACCTTACAAAGGGTCGGCTAGCCCTGCTAGCAATGGCTACTGATAAATTTACAACAAGGAATGCTTGGTGTTCGAATGGTGTTATCTACATTAAAGTTCGGGATGTTGCGCATCGTATAAATAACAAGGACGACCTCGATACCTTCGAGAACTAATCTGTATGTACGCTTCATTCATTTATATTCATTTATATTAATTTATAATGGGTTAATCAATCCCTATTTGACATTGTCCAATACTTTAGCTAAAGTTAAAATTATGTAGGTACCTAATAAACTATTTTTTTTTGTAATTTTCTTTAGTAGTATGGTTGCCTTTATATCATTGCATTGCATTTTCTTAAACTGCCCGCGGTACCGTGGATAGAATTATTAAAAAGATGTATTTCCTTCCAATAAATTAATGATAATAAACAAAATAATCTATCGATTTACATTTCCAACACATTGATTTAATAAAGCTATGACCGTTTGTCTCTTGGTTGAGAGAAAGTTATATATAATGACTGCGTTTGTTCATATTTTTTTTCTCTACTTTTTAATTATTTATTAGAGTGTGCGATGCTTACACTATACCTGCATATACTGAATATTATATTGGTATTTTCTGTGCCCAACCAATAGGTACACATTTATTATAAATGGTATTGTATATATATTTCTTTTTTTGTCTAAGCTACTTATGGTAGGGTTAGTTTGGGTTAGGATGTGGCTGTTAGAATGAGTTAGTATGGTGATACATTACGAGTAACTACCGCTCCTGTGTCCTAATAATAATTTTTATTCATCTACATTCTATCAAAAGAAAGGAAGGATGGTACTTATTATTTATTATTAATGTAGGTTTTAAATGAAATCAACTTTGTGGCGGCTGCTGCTGTTGAGGGTGTTTTTTTTCATCGGGTGCTTGCAACAAGGGGTGTATTTTATCTTTGTTTGCAACAAAGAGTGTATTTTGTAATTTTTTTCATATAATATTTTTTTATTTTTTTCTTTTTTTTTTCCTTCTTCTTTCTCTCTTACTTCTCTTCAATATCTCAATCTCTTTTAAATAATTTTGGCCAATTTAAAGCACACGTATTGAAGTATGATTATCACGTATTTGGTGGCTGAATTCGAATATCGATGATGACAGTCCTTCTCTGAATGGCTACGACTTTTTTAGACATGACCGCACTGGTATGAGGCGAGGGGGTGGCGTGGGAATTTATGTGAAGTCCAACTTAAAATCTACTGTATTAAAAAGTGCGTGTAGGAACATAATTGAACATATTTGGCTGAAGGTAGAGGTGAGAACCAATCAATTATTGTTGGAAATATTTACAGACCTCCTGGCTCTAGCTGTCAGGAATTTCTAAATTATTTTGAGGACGTTTTAATTGATTTCTATGCCAACAAT
>JAEQML010064936.1:0-21532 GCA_016904865.1 Pissodes strobi | reverse complement strand
TTAAGCGCGCTTAATGCCAAATTATTACGACAAAAATGTTAAAAGAAGGAAAAAAACAGCTGATGTGGTGCTTAACGATCTAATATCACGTACGAACCAGGTAACTTAATTTTCCAGACCTTCGTTTCGGTATAAAGACATTACAAACGTTCGCAGCGGCATCGGCGGTTTTTCGCTTCCGACCAGGAACAGGAGTTTAAAGCGTCGAACGATTTTTCCATATTAATGGTCATTGGACAACGATCATTAAGGTGGTTGCTTGCATTATATTAAGACTCAATTGCTATCAGTGAATGTTTTCATTACGATCCAATTAACTTTAGGCTTTAGACTTCGAATTAACAGTCTTTTGAATAAGCAGTTTGGCTAATTACCTCTATTCAGCAAAAAAAGCAAAATATTCAAGCAATGATTTGAACAGGGTTGCAACTCAAATTTTATCTACTTTATCCAGACAAATTCTTGTTTGTTTTAGTAGCATCTCGGGGAACATATAAATTTTGTAAAAAACCTGGATAGGAAACTGTATTTAAATTTATTTAAAAACCAACTGATAGAGTTAAGTCATCAGTTAAAATTATTGAGTCACTTCACCAATAGAGACTCCGGAAAACTTAATCTATTAATGTACGTGAACTGAATTCTCAAAAGAATCGTTTTTTCCCAATCGCTCCATAGGGAAAGAAGGTGGTCACCTAGGCTATCCGATCTAACTCACTTGGTTTTGTGGTAACAGAAAACCAAACCTATCTATGTAGCAGAATTACGAACAAAAATTACTTAGGAACGTAAGCTAATGAGCACCTTGAAATGTTTTTAAAATGCATTGTTAAAAGGTCTTGGAGACCCTTCGAAGATGACGCAGGGAGGTGAGAAGAAGTGATCTAACTTGAAATCGCTGGTGCCAAATACCAAGGACTGAGAGTTTTTAAGAAATTAGTATAACGACCTATTAATATCTCAGCAAATATGCTGTTTTTGCGTTGCCAGTCCGATTGACGAGGATGAAGGAATGGTCAGAGCCCGCCGAAGGAATGATGTCAGGACCCGCCGTATCGGCTTTCTTGGTAAACGTGGCTGCTTGGGTTTTTGCTGCATTGAACTGGACCAAAATTATGTCGCCCAAGTTCAAACTTTCTCCAGATATTGATTATTTGCTGGAATCTGCTACTATCTGCGATGATAAGTCTTAGTCGCTGGTAAAGGTTTTTCTGATCTAAATTGGGAGACAAGGGTACTGTCATCTACAAAACTGTAGACAGGATTATTGGTTTCGGTTAGCAGGTCGCTAATATAGATGGGGGGAATCGAGTTGGTGAAAGCATTGCGCCCTCAGGCACGCCTGCGTTAATGGTGAATGTGTCTGAGATGTGTCCATCAACTGCAACGTACAGAAATCACTTCTAAAGGAAACTGGCAAGCCAGCTGCAAGGAGAGGCTGGCAGTCCCAAGGGCGGCAATTGGTTGAGTAATTCGTGATGACAAACTGTGTCAAACGCCTTCGAAATATCCAGCGCAAACGCTCGAGATTCTTCGCTCAATTGCCCTACTCCATATTTGAGTGGCATAGGCTCATATATTTCCGGTCGATCTCTTTTTGCGAAAGCCGTATTGGTTATCGCGAATTAATCTGTTGGTCTGGAGGTACTTGAGTAGTTGCTGATTGACTACACGTTCCATAACTTTGGAGAATATTGAAAGCAAGGCAATTGGGCGATAGTTTGACGGCATTGTTTCCTTGCCTTTTTTGGAACAGGTTGCACTCGAGCGAGTTTCCAAGAATGGATGTTTGTTCGTTAGCGCAGTTCTTTAACACGATGCATCGAATATCAAGGTGGTGAACCCATTTGGGTGGAGTTAGATTTTTAGTTAACAGAAGAATGGTGGGCAAACTTCATGCCATATCCGAGACAGTTATATACATGATAATCAAACTGAGCAAACGTTATACAATGCAAATAATAAATGTATATGTCCCGACAAGTACTTTAGAAGATATACAAGCAGAACAATTCTTTGAAGGTATATCTACCGCAAAAAGCATGGAAAAGTCACACTTCCTAGTGGTAATAGGGGATTTTAATGCAAAAGTGGGGAAAAGAAACCAAGACGACACAGGGTTTGTCGGAAGCTATGGACTATGGGAGAGGAACAACAGAGCAATGAAAATACACACATTTTTCAAGAAGCCACCCCAACGCAAATGGACGTGGAGAAGCCCAGACAATTTAACAAAAAATGAGATTGATTACATTCTTTCAAACAATCGTAAATGCTGCAAAGACGTCTCAGTTTTAAATTGAGTCGACACAGGAAGCGACCACAGAATGGTCCGGGCATGTTTTAACACTGATATCAAGATCGAAAGAAATAAGTTAATCAAGCAACCTAGATTTCCAACAAGTGAAGAACTGGAACCGAGACAGGAGGAATTCCAAAAAGAACTAGCGAGACATTTACCATCGGATGATCTCGAAAATAATATGGATATAAATCAACTCAATGAAAAGTTGATAACAACTATAAAAACAGCAGCTAAGAAGATCTGCTCAAAAACTAAAAAACTAGGAAATTCCAAACTTAGCACAACCACCATGAAAATGATGAAACAAAGGCGAGAATTGGAAAAAGGAACGGAAGAGCACAAATTACTTAACAAATCTGTAAAGAAAGCCATCCGTAAAGATATGAGATCACACAGAACCAGAGTGATACGAGGCACCATCGAAAAAAATAAAAACATGAAAGTTCTCAGGTCAAGACTGGCCAGTGGAAAGCAAATAATTAAAAATATAAAAAACAAACACGGTATAGTTGTATCAAACCCTCAGCAAATTCCACAAGTCATTGAAGAATTCTACAGGGAGTTGTATTTGTCTGGGATACCTGCTGCGGAAGCTGACTGTCATCGGGTAATAGTAACAAATGTGGGCTCAGAAGACCTTCCAGAAATATCCCTGGATGAAATAAGAACAGCTCTGCGCATGATGAAGAACGGTAAATATCCGGGAGAAGACAATGTTACAGTGGAAATGTTGAAATTTGGAGGATGTAAGATAGAGAAAACTCTACAGACTATGCTCAGCCAATGTCTACAGGGTGGTAGAATACCGAATCCTTGGTATAATGCAGAAATTGCTTGCTTTTGTTCAAGAAGGGGGATAATACAAATCTCCAAAACAACCGTTATCTCAGCTTACTGTCACACCTCTATAAACTTTTAACTAAAATACTTACCATCCGTCTCTCAAGAAAACTAGATTTCTATCAACCAGTGAAGCAAGCCGGGTTTCGAAGCGAATACAGCACAACTGACCATCTATAGACATTGCGAACCCTAATAGAAAAAACAACAGAATACAATACTCCCATATACATTGCATTTGTTGATTTCCAAAAGGCATTTGATTCTATAGAAACATGGTCCTTTTTAAATGCCCTCAACAACGCCAGGCACAGTGCTCCAATAAAAAATATATATGAGCACGCAACAATGCAAGTAAAAATTAACGAAAACACGAAAACAGACAAAATCAAATTAAATCGAGGAGTACGTCAAGGGGATACAATATCGCCAAATTTATTAACTTTGGCTCTAGAAGACGTCTTCAAAAACCATCAGTGGGAACAAAAGGGAATAAAGATTGATGGATCATTTCTAAATAATATACGCTTTGCAGATGACATCGTCATTATTTCCAGCAACTTATGCGAACTAACAGAAATATTGCATCAATTGAATGAAGCTTCAAAAAGTATAGGGTTGACAATGAACATAAGCAAGACCAAAACAATGAACCCCGACAATGCTTATATCAACATAGATTAGATAGTTGAGAATGTCAAAGAATACCCCTTAGGTCATACAATCAAACTAGGAAACGAAAACAAAGAGCGGAGATAACTAGACGAGTGAGACTCACGCGGGCTGCTTTCGGTAAACTTAAACACATACTGAAGAACACTGACATCCCAATGAACGAGAGGTCTATGATAAATGCATTATGCCGGTGACAACGTATGGATTGGAGACAACAACACTGACTCGACAGAATGCTGATCGGCTGAGGGTGGCTCAGAGAGCTATAGAAAGTGCTATGTTGGGGATTTCCCTTAGAGATAGAGTGAGAAATCAAGAAATTAGAAGAAGAACGAGAGTTACAGACGTAATGTAAAAGTTAAAGTGGAGCTGGGTAGGGCATGTTGCACGCCAGAACAGCGAAAAATGGGCCATCAGGGTTGTACTTTAGCGACCCAGAGGAACAACGAGAAGTAGAAGTAGGCCACAAAGGCGCTGGATAGATGATATCAAGGAAGAAGTAGGTCGAAGTTGGTTCCGGATAGCAAAAGACCGACAGAAGTGGAAGAGACACGGAGAGGCCTGTGTCCAAAAACGGATGGAAGAAGGCTGAAGAAGAGAGAAGAGAAGAGAGAAACTTAATTTCTTGAGGTTGCATGTGCAGAGCCTTGCCTTGGGGGACGTTTAAAGTAGAGTGCTATGATAACATTTTGACGAGCATGTTTGCTTTTTCTTTGGCTGTAGTCTGCGTGATTCTACGTTCTTCTGTCAAAGGTGGGAGAGGTGGGTGTAAAGTTAATACGTATTGCTTCTGCTACCGATCATAAATTCCTGGAGCCACTGGGCATTGCAGAATTGATTCCTGATTCTTTGATTGTGTTTGTTATTAGTTTCGTCAATCACGCATTTCCATTCGTTTCTCGCTTCGGCAAAATATTTGCGATTTTCAGCGGTCTGATTTTGCTGCCAGTACTTGCAGACTTGCTATTTTCTACCTACACCTCTTTTGCATCTTCTGCCGAACCAGAGCTTTACTTTTGACGATAACTGGATAGAATGTATGCTTTTATTCCTGAGGAGATTACATACGTAATATTTTCTCAGCAGACTGTCGGGTTGGCAGTGCCAAAGCAGTACGTGAAAATAAGTCAACATAACACACCACTTGTGATATAGCCATGGATATTTCCAGGTTTAGATGTATAACGTGATTTCTCTGATGAAATCAATATGCTCTAAGCATTAAAAACTTAAAAGATGTTCTCTGGCTTTTTTTTTTGGCTATGTCGAAACCATAAAGGAAAGGCAAATAGTATGCGATGTGTTGCTTAACGACCTGAGATCACGTACGTCTTAGATAACTTAATTTCCCAGACGTCCGTTTTGCTATTGATCACACATTTAACACGTTCGCGGAAGCTTATTCACTTCCGACCCGGAAAGCCGGAACCGCATTTTCCAACATCGGTGCCTTTTAAGGTTTTTACAAATTAACGATTGCATAAAAATTTATTTTGTATGTAAAACATAGTCCACATAATTTCATCTAATTTATCCTCACTATAAGTAGTTACGAATTAGAAATAAATAATTGAATATTGCTAAACCATAAAAATTAAAACCTGTTTAAATCAATATGATGATGTAATTTTTGGCTCCCTTACTGTTTATCTTTTTATACTCCCTCTTATAAAAGCCCAACAGCATTAAACCATAAAGAAGAATTATGGCTCCCAGTCAAAATTTATAAACTTTATGTGCCTATATTGAAACCATATTCTCCCTTATTTGGGGTATAAAATTCAAATGATGTAATAAATAACTCAAGGCAAAGTTATATGGATTTTATTTTGTACCTAATTATATACTTATTTTCGTAAACATAATTTTAGAGTAACGTTTAAATTTGTACATCATTATATTGGAAACGTTTGATTATGAAAAGGAGTTTCCCAACTATTCGTCTGTAACGTTAAAATATGATATGAAACTTCCTGATCCTTTTCCAAGAATTTGCCTGGAAGAACTATTCTTTAATTTTCCCAGATACCAAAAATTGACAACTTAGTTTTTTGACTGTAATGATTTTTACGGCTACCATTTCAACATCATCAGATATTATTTATGCGACCAATGAAGTGCTATATATTTAACTTACTCCCTTTAAAAACTGATAGAAATAGTTGCTTTTATTGCCAATTAACGAGAATGTCTTTAAAGTCATAATTTATTACAATGTTTCAACAAACTTGTCGTAGTTGACATTAGAATTTTCTGCTTTTCATTTAATTGTTTTTCTTTCGCTCTAATTTTTTTTAAATTAAAAGAGCGTTGGTGCTTGTAATAGATACAAAAAAATCTGCTGTTGACTTTGGATGGATATTGTAATCTACCTTCACTTTGATCAGCATCCGCGAAAACTGATGTCTACTTCTGATTTTACTGGTTATTGATAATATTAGTTTGGTTGGTTTGGGTTAGATTCTATATTGGCAAGTGTAACATGTATTGGGGATAATTCTATTTCAACATATTTAAGAGTGTTCAGATGTCCGTGTGAAAAGAAACCTTTTGCCTTTTGAGAATATTTTTAAACTTCTAAATAATGCGGCATTCGGTAAATCTGTGCAAAATATAGAGCAATTTTGAGATGTTAAAATAATGGGGCTTTGGATGCCAATAATATTATATAAGTGAACCAAATGTTAAGGACAAAGTAATCTGTGATGAAGTTGGATAGTAATTTAATTAAGTCAGCGTAAAATTTATTTTAATTAACTCATATGTATCGCTTTTGGATATGATAAAGGTCCAATTGCATAAATTTCACTATGAATGCATGCAGAAAGAATACCCTTTCGACAAATTAAACTATTCCTAACAGTTGTAAGAATTTCCCAAAAAAAAATCGTTTCCTTACCAAGACATTTTTTTCCATTGAAATATATTTTTTATTTTCCTAGAGCTTGCATATTTTTTGTCATTAACCTTATTATTTACCAAGACAAAACTTTTAGACAATATAAATTTAAAAAATTCCTTATCAAAAAATTAAAATGCTAAAGTGTTTCCTAGCACATATATTGTATATGTTGTGATTTCTAAAAAAAATATTGGAAAATATCTAAGAAAAATAATTAAAATTCTGCGGACAAAAATCTAAATTCCCCCAAGGCATTTTAGTTGTGGAACGGTTTTACCATCCTTCTTAGTTACTTTTAATGATATTGATCTAATAAAAAATCCTTTAGCTTTAAACCAACTTAGATACCTGTAATTGATAACAGATAGGAAAAATCTGCTGTTGACTTCGAGTGAATAGTGTAATTTAACTACACTTTGATCAACATCGAAGAAGCTGATATTTACTGCTAATTTTACCGATTGTCGGTATTATTAGTTTGGAATAGTATAGCAACTGTAACATGTAACAAGGATGTTTGTATTTGAACATATTTTAGCTTGCTTAAATGCATACATGAAACAAACACTTTGCCTTCAGAGGATAATTTTAAAGTGTTAAATTGCGCGGTATTCGGAAAATCAATGCAAAAATTGATGGCAAAATGTGACGGTGCTTAAGACGCTAATTATAATCCATAAGTACAAATGTTAAGAGTAGAGTAATTTTTGAGGAAAACTGAGCAGCAATTGAAAAATAATTAGAATTCTGCTGTTCCTTGGGTTAGATCTTAGTTAGATTCTTCGATCGCGCGTCGATCGAAGAACAGGTCAATTGGTTCCCTGTGCAATCGAGCCAAGCGAGAATTTAAATCGTTTATCGCGACAAAAAATTGCCGAATAAATATTTGTTTATTTATTTACGTTCTGCAAAAACTTTCGCTCACGAACTCCCGATCTTTTTACATAGTATTAGGCTTGCTTTTTACACTACGTGTAACCAGTAAAGGCCGCATAGCACTTAATTGTTGTAATTTTCTAGTCTCCGGGGACGGAACCCCGGCTTTTGCCCCAATCATGGGCGATTATACCGAAGATGAGGATTGTATGTCCAACGTGTCGATGGAATCCAACCCTGAGCGACGCTATTCGGAGCTCACAATGAAAAAGACAAAGTCCCGCTGCAATAGCTACGCTGAAATATGCATGCAATGTCGTCTCGACAAAGAGAAACTTAACAACTCTTCCGAGCTACCGCAAAGCGAATTATATCGTGTTATGTCTAAAATCCGCCAGCATATGCGTGATTCACACCCTACAAGAATAAAATACAACACGGCAGCCAGAATAGACACCGGAAAGAAGAAGGCAAGTCCAACTAGCCTTCAAGGAGAAGAGTCATCTAAAAAGCTCAAGGTCACAAAGGTCACGGCTACAAAAACTACACTAGACCAAAAAACTACAATACAAACCGAGTCGTTAGCAACAGCGACTACAAGCCAGAAAGGCGATAATGTGCTTATGCCGCCACCTCCTTGTACTCCTGATACCCTAATAACGAGCAGAGACATAGAGCCCTATAGGGCCCCATTTAAACAAATTCCTTTTAAGAGAAATTTCAAATTGGTGACGCCCGACATGGGACAACCCCCTGTCGGCACCAAAAATCAATTCCAGCCCCTAGAGGACCTGGATACTGAAGACGACACCGCTAGCGTCGCCTCTACCACCGCCTCAACCGGGGTGAAACAAAAAGCAGCGGCCAACAAAAAGACGCCTGCAAAAGCCAAAACACCGACACCACCGCCGGTAGTTATAAAAGGAAGACCCTCTGACCACCGTCAACTGAGGGATGATCTAAAAGAGATGCGAATTAAAAAGTATCAACTGAAATATACAAAGAACTCTGTCATTGTATATTGCGACAACATCCACGATTTGCATACTCTTAAGCGAACACTAGACCATGAGAAAACAGAGTATCACACGTATGCGGAGTCTCAAGAGAAGACTAGAGCTTTTGTACTCCGAGGCCTCGATGGGGATATTAAGCCTAATGAAATCGCAGAGGCGCTCACAGATGAGTACAATATCACGCCGAAATCTGTGTATGAAATGCGTAAAACGCGCGTACCTATGTTCCTAGTCATCTTAGGCACAAACTTCAATGTAAGACGTCTAAACCAGGAAGTTAAAACTCTAATGGCCGTGCGAATTAACTGGGAAATTCGGCGATCTAGCAAGCCCGTCTTACAATGTAAGAAATGTCAACAATTCGGGCATGCTAGAACTTATTGTAACCGTAGCGTTGCTTGCAGTAAGTGTGCAGGGGAACACGAAATTACGGCATGCAATTCGAACATAGTAAAATGTGCCAACTGCAAAGGACCCCACCGATCTATCGACGAAGCTTGTCCTGTCTTCGAATACAAGCTAAACATAATTCAGACAGCTTCTAAACCTAAGCAAACCAAACAAGTTTACCGCCCTGCACCGCCTCCCGCGAATCCAGCATGGAGGGATCCAAACGCTACAGAGTTGCAGACGGCCAAAGTGGCCAAGGCCTAAGCAATGGCCAACGCAGAAGCGACTACAATAGGCAGTTTCCCGCAATCCGAGGCAGCCAACAACCCCAATCAAGCGGAAATCAGGCGTCTGACGCGAACATAAATGTACAAAAGGTTAGTGGTTCTGCTAGCGCCAATAATGTAAATAATAATCCTAATAACACGAATATTTCTAACATTATGTCTGATCTAAACAGTGTTGTTGCGAAAATCAACAGCATGGTAAACTTAGATCAATTATATTTAGCTCTAGAAAGATACTCTAACATGCTTGAAGCATGCAGGGGTGATAAGGCCGAGATAATTCAAGCTTCTCTGCGCTTTTTCACCCATGAGTATGCTAAATTTAATGTGTAAATGTTGCATATTGCATGCTGGAACTGTAATGGTATTAGACAAAAACTGGGCGAGTTTCGTAACTTTTTGTATACATCCAATTTCCAAGTTGTTTTTCTTGTCGAAACGAAATTGTCTCCCGACTTCGTACTGAAGATACGGGGATATAACATCGAACGATTTGATAGGCCGGAACGGCGCGGGGGAGGCGTGGCCTGCCTCGTACATAGGTCGCTCCAATATAAACGAATACGCAACATTCGAACTGCCATAGAACACGTCTGCATCGAGACGGTGAGCGGCCTTCGTATTTGCGGCGGCTACGCGCCCCCGGGTCCCCGCATCACGACACCTGACCTTCTAGCGTTACTTCCGATAAATCGTTCTTCCTTGCTAATAGGCGACTTTAACGCTTCCCACGCCGAATGGGGTGGCACGACAAACGGCCGGGGCAGGCTGTTTAAGGAAGTGATCGACAACAACTTGGAAATGTCCTATCATAGAACGCCAAATCCTACATTTGTCCGCAATCCCTCGTTCCTGGACATTGCTATTACTCGGGGAACAATAAGGACATCTCAACTGCAAGAGCTGAATGCTCTAAATTCGGATCATCTTCCGATCAAGATCAGCCTATACTGCAGGGTCCCTGTGACAAACGACACCGTCGTTTCGTATAGGGGGGTTGATTGGAGGGTGTTCCGAGAACAGCTAAATGAGATTACTGTTGTCCCCGAACAACTAGCTACCGTCCAGGAGTTAGAAAACGAGGTAGAAACTCTCACGTCAAATATCCAGCGCATCCGCGATGCTTTATGTACTAGGGTGGCCATTCGCCCTAGCACCGAATCCCTTCCTGAACATATCCTTAATCTCATAACCTTTAGAAACCGATTTCGACGAAGATGGCAGAGGAATCGGACACAAATGGGATCCGCTCGCATCAATGCGCTGACCGAGGAGATAAGGATGAAAATCCGCGAACATCGCAATCAAACATGGATGAACTATATAAACACCATAAGCAAGGATGATGGCTCGCTCTGGAAGCTTTCCAGGCGAGTCCGCGGAGGCCCAACGCGAATTCCTGAAATAAACCATCGCGGCGTGGAAATCGCCGATGATCAGGGAAAAGCGGAGGCCTTCGCGGACTACCTGGAAGGAGTCTATAGAGCTGCGCCTGACACCCTGCCCGAGCAGGAACGCTGCACCCAAACTGCCAATGCATTCCGACAGTTTAAATATCCTATCCCTCCTTCAGTGCTAGATAAGCTGAGAGTCACTCCGGCGGAAATTCGCAAAGCCCTTTGTCGTCTTCCTAGAAACAAAGCGCCCGGTCCGGACAACATTCCGAATACAGTCCTAAAAAATTTACCTAGAAAAACCATCATCCAGTATATGCATATAGTTAATGCGGTTATCCAGCTGCAACATTTCCCTCAATCCTGGAAGATAGCGTGCATAATACACTTCCCGAAACCGGGGAAAGACCCGTCTCTCCCGGCGTCTTACCGACCAATCTCACTCCTTAACACCCTCGGTAAGGTGGCTGAAAGGCTAATCTTGCCAAGGGTCAACAAAGAAGTTGCAAAACTTCGCATTCTCCCTCAGGAGCAATTTGGTTTTCGGGGCCGGCATGGCACTCTCATGCTGGCCGCGAAGATCGCATCCGATATTTATGAGGGTTTCAATAGCAGACTAACCACCGCCCTACTGCTATTAGATATAGAAAAAGCGTTCGACAGGGTGTGGCACGATGGGCTGCTGTTCAAACTACTGGCGACTTACAGTATGCCATTGTACTGGACAGCGCTCATCGCGTCATATCTTGCCGGACGCTCCTTCGCTACCCGAATTGGCCACAAAACCTCCGCCAGCAGACTGCTACTTGCAGGAGTGCCGCAGGGAACTGTATTATCGCCGCTATTATTCAATCTTTTTATAGCAGATATCCCGTCACATCCTAATACCCGTAAAGCCCTCTTCGCTGATGATACGGCGATTTATTCCCAACATCCCCAAGCTGAGGTGGCAAAATCACACTTACAGGAGCACATGAGCATCCTCACCCCTTACTATGAACGCTGGAAAATAACGCTCAACGCTGCCAAAACGGAGCTAATCCGGGTTACCAGGAAGCGTAAGGACATTAATATCACCCCCTTAACTATTGGCAACACCGAAATACTCCCTAAGAGTAGAGTTAAATATCTGGGCATCATATTCGATGACAAGCTCAACTTCAGCAAACATGTTAGTGCCATAGTAGCAAAAAACGCTGGAATTAAAAAGGGACTCAACTCCCTGGTCACTGCTCGATCTTTTCTCAGTCCGGCAAATAAGCTCACCCTATACCGGGCCATTATAAGATCAGCTCTCTTATACGGTGCCCCAATATGGTGTTCTGTCGCTAAAACCCACAGGAAAAAGATACAGGTATTACAGAATAACTACCTAAGGGGCGCGTTTTCTGTCACTGGACTCGATCGAGTCAGGATTGAAGATCTGCATGCGTGGGCAAAGATGGAATACATCGAGGAGTACATCGATGGCCTCGCATGCAGATTCTTCGAGAAACAGGTGGCGGGATCGCCGCTGACAGCGAATTTAGCCAATTCCCGGTACAACCAGGAAAACCCAACCACGTATGGCACCATCTATCGCTCAATTTCGCTATATTACAAGCAACTTATGCCCCCATAATTCATCTTCCCTAATGAACAGTAATTTAAATCTCAACTTTCTAAAATACTCTCATAAACAGCCTTTTTAATACTTAATTTTCATTAATCTCATATATCAGGAGAACGTTTCTGCTACCTGAATGACCTTTCAGGTAACATGTACGTTCTGCTTGCGGCCTAACCAATCACTGGGTGGGCGGGGCCTGTTAAGGGACCTGGTCCGCCTATAAAAGAGCAAACCATACAAACTCAACGCACATGATTTCTAGCCACCGAAGCATCCGTGTCTCCGCAGCTGGTACCGCGCGGCTCGCCCGGCGTACTCTAATTGCCATTACAGCTTACTTAAACAGAATCACAGTGATGATTCTCTATCGTTTACCTTAGTATACCTTTTGTTTTAAGAATCTATGTTGTATAGTGTAAATGTCCCTTTTACCTTATGACGTCCTGCTCCATGAGAGCATCTAAGCAGGGTTTTTGTTTAGTTTTCCCTGCAGTAATTACGGGTACCAACAACTCTTTCAGCATGCACTCATAACAATAAGCTTTTTGCTAATCCTACTCGCGAGGACTTTGAAGGGGCTTCCCATATAAGGTTCAGTACATCTAGCAGAATCACACCTCCTAGTAGTTAAGTTAGGTTAAGATCAACCCCTTATGGGCATACAACCCCCATACGGGTGCAGCTAGCTGCTGGCCACTGGCGCTGAAGTAACATCGCCCGGCTAAACAGCAGTTTTTAGAGTAGAAATGTGCATACTTAAGCTAGGGATGTGACTTATTTAATGTAATGTTAAAAAGAGAAATATATGATGATGATGATGATGGGTTAGATGAAAATCTAAATTCTCCCAACACATTTTATATACGAAGATATGCACTCATATGTATTTAATAGGACGTTCCATTAAGAAAAACGAAAGCCTGTACTTTTTTCAAAATATTCATTGATGTAATAAAAACCCTTTCGATTTGAAAGAGCCTAGATACCTGTAATAGATAATAAATAAGAAAAACCTGCTGTTGACTTCGAGTGAAACTGTTGATCAAAGTGTAGCTTTGATCAACATCGAACAAACTGATATTTACTGCTAATTTATCGATTATCGGTATTATTAGTTTGAGTTAGTATAGCAAGTATAACATGTATCAAGGACGTTTGTATTTGAACAAATTTTACTGTTTTTACATGTAACGAAGACAATAATCACTTATAGGTTATTTTTAAATTGTTAAATAATGCAGCATTCGGAAAATCTATGCAAAAACTGATGGCAAACTATTTCGGTGCTTACTGGGCTGATTATATTGTGTAACTAAACCAAATGCTAAAAACAGAGTAATTTTTTATGAAGGCTGAGTAGCAATTGAATTAAATCAGTGTAAAATTTATTTTAATTAACCCATATTTATTGGTTTTGGACATGGTAAAGGTTTTAAATTTCACCATGAATACATGCAGAAAAAGTACCCTGTCGACAAGTTAAATGTATTCTTACCAATTCTAAGAATTCTCCAATAAAATGTTTCCTAATCAAAATTATATTTTTCCTTGAAAATATATTTTTATTTCCTCAGTATAAGTATAATAAAAGATAAAGAATTTTTTATTATATTGAATTCTTGAATTAAATAATTTACTTAATAAGAATTTAAATGGAAAAAGTGATGCTTAACACATATTTTCTATATATGTAGTGGTTCCAAGTGTTTCATAACACTTACTAACCCATACCGTTTTTATAATTGTTTTAGTTATTTTTAAAGTTAAGGATAAAGATTCATATGTGTTTGATTGGGCGTGTCATTAAAACATACTTTTTGCGTGCTTTAAACATGTTCAAACTTGAGGTTTTTCCTATCTCCATAAGCAAAAGCCGATAAGGGGCAAAATATGCGAAAACTGGATACAAATTTTATTTTTATAAAACTATAAATGTTTTACTTTTAATAATGTTAGGTTTGCTTAGTTTTTGACACCAAGTAACTGTCTAGTTTTAAATGAATCCTCCTAGTGCTGACTTTAAGTTTTTCTTAAAATTATAATTGTTTGAATATACAAAAATCAAAAGCATTTCTGTTTTATGTTAATAAATAATAAATACATATTTTATATTGTATTTTGATGCTTTAAAATAATGTATGGTTTATTATTGCCTTCACAAAAAAAAACATGTTTACTATGATATTCAGGAATTGCATTAATATTAATGAAAATGAAGTAAGAAAAACAATAATCTGCAAAAAACAAACTATTGAATATGAAAATGAGAAATTAAGAAAAAATAAAATACTTTTACTTTAATGCTTCTAAATTTTTCTATTTGCTGCTGTGATTGATACCGATCTATGTGGATAGTAAAAGCTGTCAAGGGAAGTGACCTGGATACCACTAATAATAACAACACTTTTGATCAGCGTCGAAGAAGCTGATATTTACTATTAGTTCTATCGGTTATCGGTAATATTAGCTTGGGTTTATTTGGATTAGATTCTATATTGGCAAATTCATGGCGAATGATTCTATTTGAACATATTTTAGCGTGTTCACATGTATACATGAAAAAAGAATATTTGACCTTCAGAGGGTATTTGAATATTGCTGAATATAATGCGGTATTCGATAAATCTATGCAAAATAAGGACACTTCGGGATGTTAAATTGACGGTAAAATATGTCGACGCGAATCCAAATATTAAGTTCAGAGTAATTTTTGATTAAAATTGTGCAGCAATTAAATAAAATCAATGTAAAATGTATTTTACTTTGCCCATATTTTTCTGCTTTGGACATGGTAAAGGTTCAATTGTATGCAGAAGAGTACTCGACAAGCTAAACCTTGCCACACTCTTTCTCTGTTTAATAGCAAAGAGTAAAGTTATAGTTGATATAAAATAATACTGAAATAATATGAACAATAAAACAAAATCAAACAGAAATTAGTTATATGAGAAGAGGCAGTTGAGGAGAGTGTGCAAATCCTACTGCTCAGTGAGAGATGGGGTTCGGCTAAGAACGCCAGCAGCTCTCTACCAGTTGAACTGCTAACTGCCTTTGATATCCTAGGTACCACTCCTCAATAATTAAATACATTTATAAATAAGTTTGCAAGTAAGTAATGAGGTATTAGACAAAAACTAAAATTTTAAAACAATGTCCACGTTTATTGATAATGTTGTTATTTGATAAATATAAACAGGTGTCCTGCTATTGAACTTCTTAGACCAGGTTATACAATAATGATTATACCACAATAAATTTATAAAATTGAAAAACCACTCACTGACAACTAGAGGCTATGATCAGATTTCCAACATAATACTGAAGTTATCCAGTATTCAATTAAATGTTTCAATCAAAATGAAGAATCACTGAAGTTAATTAAGGAATTAATTTATGAAATCAAATGACAAATTAATAAATGAAGTTAATTAGCGTACAATAAATTGAATGAAGGTAATTAACAAAGTTATTAGTGAAGTAAATCACCAACTATTAGCCGGATGAAAGATTAGTTTAGTGATAGTAATTAGCAAATTAATCAACGAAGTAAATTGCCAACCATTAATCAAATAAAATAATTAAATGAAATTAATTTATTATTTTATTAATCAAATAGTATAAAGTTAATTCAATGAAATTAATTAACAAATTAACAATTAAGCCACCAACTATTAATCAAACTATGACAGCTTGCCTTAATGATAATTTAAAATAAAGTAAATGGTAAGTAAGTCAAACTAAAACTCAAAAAGTTAAGGTAGGTGTAGGCAATAAGGTAATTAAAGCGGTATTAAATTAAAATAAGTAAAAAGCCACAAAATAATGTAGGTAAAACCCGAGCGATTATATTCAATTGAGTACGTATATAATGATAGCAAAAATCGAAATGCTTATAAGCGAGGCAAAATATCCAGGTATAAGGTAAAGTAGTAACTAATATGCAAAATTGTTATATGGTTTTAAAAATAATAGAAATATATACACTCTAACCTATAAGTTGTTAAGGCTAGTATAGCT
The DNA here is from genome assembly GCA_016904865.1 of Pissodes strobi. NCBI lineage: Eukaryota > Metazoa > Arthropoda > Insecta > Coleoptera > Curculionidae > Pissodes > Pissodes strobi. Next base: position 5,221 of record JAEQML010064936.1, on the reverse strand, counting down.
ATTCAAATGAATAAGCAAATGTTAGATATTGATACAGGTTGCACAAATAAAAAAACTTGAAGCTAAATAAACCCAGCAAGTCGTGGTCACGAATCGTTAAGTCACAACTGAGTCAGTATAACATATACATACTACAGAGGTTTTACGTGTAATAGAAAAAACTAGTTGCTACATAAAGAAATCACAACTTATGGAAACTAGCTTAAAAGCGAAGTTTTGCAAATATAAAAGCTCTAATAAGCAAATGTATCTTTCAAATACAAGAGCAATCAAAGCTATAAACCGTAGTTACACTTACGAATCAAATTATTCAAAAAGAATGCAGTTATTAATTTATCGAAAACCAAAATTCATTATTACATTAGAATGCTCACATACGATGGAATGAAAATAAAACTAAGTTAGGCTTATCTGTGTCCTGTGGCTCTCAAACTATCCAGCTACACCAACAAGTATCCACTGATTACTCCTCACAAGTGGGTAGTTTTGTAATGTAAGGTAAGATGCTAGAATCACGATCACCACAAACAAGCTAGCAAGCAGCTAGTAAGGACGGTAGAGGTAAAATTAAAACCCTAAAAATATAAAACGTCTAAAACACTAGATACAGCTCATTGGCTGTACCCGTGGCCAGCGCAGCAGTTCAATACAAAACCCTCAGTTAATTATTATTTACTTGACCTTAATTACTTAAGCGAAAGGAAAGTTCATTGGCACAACCCCCAGTCAGCAAGATAAAGCTTTATTAACATATTAACCCCTTAATTTAATCTTGCAATAATATCAAAAATGTATAATATAATAATATAAGACACTGATAACTACCAAAATGAGAATATCACTTAGAAAGAGTAACTCCTTTAATACTTAAGAATTAAATTTGGTGGAGTGACCCAGAATGTGGCAACACAGGCATTTTGAACAAGGTAACGAAACTCAGTACAGTACGAATAGCAAAATAACTATAAATGATGAAAATAATCAGTAGGTTATCTCTAAAAGAGATTTATAGTTTAGCTAAAGTTTTAAACACTATGTTTTAGATAGAAGAATAATTAAAGTGATCAAATCAGAGAGTATTCTAATGGAAAAAATTCTAATTTACAAATTGTTTGATTAGAGATAACATTTTAAGTTTAATTAGAAATATTAAAACCACTTTGCAATTAGAAGATAACATAATTTAATAGTATTTAGCCATTACAGATTATTTAAAGATACAATATAAGTCTTTTTCTTTAGGATCATTAAATTCATGAATACATTCTTTAAATACTGTTAATTATTTACCTCAATTCAAGGTGTTCTAACGAGGGTTTTATAAGGATGTTTAACCTCTATTCCATGTGGCTTTCCCAGTCTGACAGATAAAAATCCTTCAGTGAAGAAATTAGGTTTCTTGCTACTAATCCATCAAAAATACAGACAGGCATACAAATATAAGATATGCAAGAACCTATTTGTAAAGCCTTAGCTCAAAATCCCATTAAGATGGTCTGAAAATTTCAGATGCGAGCTATCGACTGGTTCTACACAACGACCGTGGAAAAGTGACATAGCCGTGCCCTATTCACCTCGACCAAGTGTTCCTTCACAAAAAAAAACTTCAAAAGCGTACTACTCATTAGTACTAAATCAGCCCTAGGTAGCGTGAAATTTTGCACATTTAAATACGTATTTCGAAACCAAACAAGAAAAGAAGCAACAGATGATCCTTCCTAGCCAAACCGGCTAACATCTATGCGAATAATAATCAAGAATAATTAATTAAATCAATAAATCGTAACAATTATTTTAGTACAATTAGGTCAGTGAAATACTACCAACATTATTTTTGGATAACCGCAGTACTCCATCTGCCGCGCGTCGCTTGAATTACTGTTTCGTGTTGAAAACACTAAAGCAGGTACCGGGCTGGAAATTTACTGCATTCAACAGTTACAATAGATGGCGCAGTGATGTCAAAATTCAATTAAATATTCGGGATTATTTGGCAACGAAACAAATGTGCAAACTATAAACCAAATTTAAGTTAATTTTAAATATATGAATTTTAAAATGTTTCAACCTATTCTTACCAATGCTAAGAATTTTTCAGTAAAACGTTTCTTATCCAAGACCCATTTTTATCATTAATCTTATTATTTACCGAAACAAAATTTTAGAAAATATAAATTTAAAAAAATTACTGAACAACATTTTAAAATGGATAAGTGCTTCGTATACAGTATACATGTAGTGGTTTTTTCTCCCTCTAACGTATTTTACTTATAATTTTTTTACATAATTTCATGATGAAAGTATATAGACTCATATTTATTTGATAGGGCGTTCCATTAAAAAAACAAAGTCTTTTTGTGAATGCTTTAAAATATTCATTTGTTTGAGCTAGTAAAAAGCCTTCCAATATTTGAACTTGAAGTTTTCCTATTTCCATAAATAAATCATTCAATTCGTGGGTGCTTAAAAGAGATGTACTATAATTTAATGGTTGTACCATAAAGGTATTTGAATTAAAATGTTAATGTTTTTTTATGAAATAAAACAAATATTTGTATTGAAATAATTCATTAAAATACGCTTTAAATTTATACACTAAATCTTAATTTTTTGATAATTTTTTAACAAAGATTTAATGTATAAATTTAAAGCGATTTTTAATAAGTTATTTCAAAACTTATATGTTTTATTTAAAAAAAAATTAAAAAAAAAATAATTAAAATACGTTTAAGGTACAACAATTAAATTATATTACATCGCTTTTAAGAATCCAGGAATTATGTGATGTATCCAAACCAAGCTATTTAACATAAATAAAGCTGTAGATAGGGCACAAATATATAGAAAGTGGATACAAATGTTTTTTTTATAAATTAATATTTTTTTCCTTATTAATAGTTTAGGTTTATTTAAATGAAACCTGCTAGCACTATGTAGTAGCTTTTTAATTTTCTGAAAATTATAGTTGTTTTGATGTATAAAAAATATTTCTATTTCACGCCTTAGATAACAAATACATATTTTTATATTGTATTTTAATGCCTTGACACAACGTATGTTTTAATATATCATTCAGCAAATAAGAATAATAATGTTAGTAAAAGGATAATAAGAAAAATAATAAAAGATATAAAATTGATTATTGAATATGAAATTAATAATTATTATAAAGGATGTTAAAAAATTAAGCAAAAATATACTTGAAGATTGAAATTGATTTTTACGTTCCAATACAATTTTTGCAGCAAATTGGATTTTGTTGGGTTTAGGGAACGACGAAATAAAAGTCTAGATTTTGTTAAAAAGCCGACGTTTCGCCAAATATATTAGCTTCTTCAGGGCGCTAAAATATAAAACTGGGGTTAATACAAGCCTACTTAAGGATTATACAAAGAAATATATATTTTATCTTTAAAATTGCAAAACTTTAGACTTAAAACGGACAAAATAACACAGAATAAAATTACTTGGTAAGACGAATTTAAAATTTACATATTAGGTACCAAAATGAAAATATACACAATTATAAACCATAGTGGGTAGGTACTTACTTTTAAAATTCTAGACCTATGTCTATAATAGATATAAGTGTAAACGGAAATACAATTAGGTAAACGGGACAATACATGGATGTTATTAAAATTTGTTATAATTCAGCGACATATACAACACACATATCTTTGGTTAATATTGTTTATAAATGGAGTGTTACCAGGAAGTGCAGTGTTGATTGTAAATCTTTATCGCATTTTTAAACTGTTTGTATTGTTTTTTTATTACAATAGTGGAATTAATACGATAATCTTAGATAGTTCGGGAGTTTTAGCATTGCCATATTAACATATTCTATCTAAGATATTAAAATATGCCGCATTTAAATTTTCAATGTCCGTTTTTTATTGACCGATTTGTTTTTTTTATATGTATCATTTCCGAAAAAATTCTTTTTTTTTTTTTAACAGTTTAAAAATGCGATAAAGCTTTTAATATTTACAATCAGCACTGCACTTCCTGGTAACACTCCATTTATAAACAATATTAACCAAAGATATGTGTGTTGTATATGTCGCTGAATTATAACAAATTTTAATAATATCCATGTATTGTCCCGTTTACCTAATTGTATTTCCGCTTACATTTATATCTATTATAGACATAGGTCTAGAATTTTAAAAGTAAGTACCTACCCACTATGGTTTATAATTGTGTATATTTTCATTTTGGTACCTAATATGTAAATTTTAAATTCGTCTTACCAAGTAATTTTATTCTGTGTTATTTTGTCCGTTTTAAGTCTAAAGTTTTGCAATTTTAAAGATAAAATATATATTTCTTTGTATAATCCTTAAGTAGGCTTGTATTAACCCCAGTTTTATATTTTAGCGCCCTGAAGAAGCTAATATATTTGGCGAAACGTCGGCTTTTTAACAAAATCTAGACTTTTATTTCGTCGTTCCCTAAACCCAACAAAATCCAATTTGCTGCAAAAATATACTATTCGATATTACTGTTCTTATTTTTTTTATTTGTTGCTATGATTGTGATGATAATGAATTACAAATTTAATAAATCATTGTATAAATTTTCATTATGAGATTACAATAAAGGGTTTAGGCAAATTTCGAAATATGAGAAATAGGGGATTCCTAAAAAATATATTTAACGATTTTGAAAAAGGCAAGTCTCCGACGAGACGAGAGTCTCGTCTCGTCGCAACTCCTTTACTCTCGTCAAAGACTGTGGAAATTTAGTTCCGATTGTCCACATCAATGTGTATGCTTATTCACGAATCCTAGGATTACTTCCTCAAAGATTTACGCATATAAAAATAAATTTATATATAATTCAAAAGATAATTTCTGAGACAATAGTCGGATTTTTGATGGTTTCGGAAATATTCGTTTGTTTTAAGGTCTTGGAACTCGGCGATTGTCTCGGAATACATCAGTTAGCCGGGGGTCATCGCCTGACAAATACACATCCATTAATTATGTATCATGCTGTCACGAAAAGGGGCAAGTTGGAAAGATTAGTCCAACATAATCGACACCTACTGATGTAGCGTAACGGAGCCAGATCACGTTCGTCTCAGGTAGCTTAATTTTCCAGACGTCCGTTCCGACATTTATGGGACATTAAAAACGATCGAAATTGCAGCTTACCCGCTTCCGACGCGGAAGTTGTTCTCTATGGGAGAGCAGATTTGCAATTTCTCAGCGTT